>PVJS01017111.1:0-36593 GCA_004027185.1 Glis glis | reverse complement strand
GTGTGTGTGTGTGTGTGTTACTGGGGCTTGAGCCCAGGGTATTCTACCTCTGAACTATACCCCTAGCCCTATTTACTTTTAAATTTTTGAAACTGGGTTTCATTAAGTTTCTGAGGGCCTCACTAAATTATGAGGCTGGTCTCGGACCAGCAATCCTCTTGTCTCAGCCTTCCAAGTGCTGGGATTACAGACATGAGGCATTATGTCCCTCTTCAACACAATTAATCATGAGAACTACTCTTTAGGGCCCAGGAATGGGCTGCCTGGCTGTGGGTAAACTGCTCAATCTTTCTAAGGCTGCTTGCTTCATCACAATTATTGTAATTATAGAATTACAATAATTTTGTTCTCCATGTTGTCTGGAGGGTCAAATTGGAAAATGTGTGTGAAAGTCATTTGGAAACTGTAGTTAAATGTTAAACTGAGCACTCATATCACATCCTGAAGAGCAAAGAAAGGGAAAGTTGGGCATTGAGATGAACTCTGCAAACTCCCAACCATTCTCTAGGCAAAAGCTCGTAGGAGCTGGGCGTGGTGGCACACGCTTGTAATCCCAGTACTTTGGGAGGTGGAGACTGGAGGATCCAGGTTCGCGGCCAGCTTCAGCTCTCTCACTCTCTGAATCTCTCTCTGTCTCTCTCTCTGTCTCTCTCTCTCTCTCTCTCTCTACTTAGTGAGGCCCTTCGCAACTTTGTGAGACCCGGTTTCAAAATAAAGTATAAAAAATAGGGCCGGGGGTGTAGCGTGGAGGTAGAACGCCCCTGGGTTCAATCACCGGTACCCTCCCAAAAAAAAGCTCATAGGATGCTGACACACTCTTAGAGGAAGTCTTGGCCCCTAAATATGTTTGAACATAGCTAAACAACAGCATAAAAATGAATCAGTTATTCCTCCCCAAATCAGGCTTCTTTTCTCAAGGGTCACATAGACCCAAGAGTCAGTCCATGGAGGACCCTGAAGAGCCCAGGTGAACCTTTCTACTTGTGCTACCTCTCAGTCCTCGACATAGGGATGTCATGATGAGGTGTGGAAACCTTCTTCCTTCTAGCCCCAAGAAATTCATGGGAATCTCTGATGCCACCACCCACATTGACTTGATTGTGCCTGAGCTAAAGCCTAGGGCTGTTATTGGCAAATCACAGCAATCACCTCTTTCCTTCTGGCTTACTGTTTGCATTGTTTTAGCAACAATCCAACTATATCTTTTGATCAACTCAATGCTAATTAAAAACTTGAGAAGAAAATGGAATATAAAGGCAACTGGCATAATGGGACAGGTACCTGCTCATGAAATGCAATTTATTGTTGCTGAAAGGTCCCTAAATCTGATGCCCACCATTTGCTGTAGTTCCACAAATGACTCCACCTGTTGCTTCCCTAGCAGATCCTACAGCACTAAAATATAGCTCCCTTGGTAAATTAACCCATGCCATGCTAAGGGCAGGAAAGACAGACATCTGCTGGTCCAAACTACGACTGTGGCAGTGAGGATAGAGAGGAACAGACAGACCTCAGAGATGCTTCAGAGGGAGAATGAGCAGCCTTGGTGGTTAGAGTGGGGGATGAGGAGGCAGTACAAAGACTGTGCCCACAAGCATGACACTAATGTTCCCAGGATCTACCATTCTGTCCTAAATAATCTCTGCGGAATTTCAACTTTTGGA
Organism: Glis glis; assembly: GCA_004027185.1. Lineage (NCBI taxonomy): Eukaryota > Metazoa > Chordata > Mammalia > Rodentia > Gliridae > Glis > Glis glis. The sequence continues at coordinate 34,929 of PVJS01017111.1, read as the reverse complement.
AACTGGAGAGGGTGCCCATCTATCTTACTAAATCTTGGTTTATAATTCGGCTGATATAAGTTTGGTTTATGAATTTTGACTGATAATTTGGAAAGAACAATCGGTCTCATGCCAGCAGGACAAGTGCTCGCAGATGGCTGGGGTGACTATGGCAGAACAGGCACGAGGTGCAGAGTTGGGGCCGGGGTTGTGCCATCCAAGTGTAGCAGAGAAGGAAACCCCAGCTAGGTGGCTGTCGGAGGTGGGACGTGGGGAGGAGCTGGATAGTAGAAAGAAATATCTCTGCACCTTATATGCCCCAAATAGGGCCGGGCAACCTCCGCGGAGGAGACCTGGTTGAAATTCAGGCTGCCATGATGGTATGTGCTCCCTCCAAAGGCCTCACAACTGACTTCAGCCACACAGCACTGTGGGCTTGGAAACTTACGAGAAATCTTGGTTCTGGCGACTTCTGGAATACTGAGTGAGACCATTGGTGCCCTTGGATATAGATATGGTGCATTCTCCCCTATGCGTGTGATTGTATAGTCAGCTCAGCTCTTCCGTGTTTCTCATCTGCCTAAAGGGCAGCCTGATGCTAGGTCTCAGCTTTCACCCATACTCTGCACATCCCCTTCCCCTATATCCTGGACATCACTTGAATCTTCCCAGCAAGACTAGTTCTGGTTCACATCATCTCTCACATAAACTACCAGCATACTCTGCTAACTGTGCTACAGGTGCCAAATTCCGATTTGCAAACAGAACAAAAGGCTCTTTCTGTTGTGAGTCAGGGCCCTTGGAGATGTCCATGCAAGTCCCAATTGGAACAGAGAGGTTCTCTCACCCAAGCCAGGTAGAGAAGCATGCAGACACGGCACACTTCAGGCAAGGACAACACACCTGTCGAAGGAGGGCCTCTCGCCAGCATCGAAAGCATCTCTCAGCTGCTTCACCAGGTTGTCCTGCCCAGGCAGGCGGAAAATGCCCTCTTCATTCACACCGTGCTCAAGGATGAACTCTGCACACTTCTCCACCAGAATGGGCACCAGGTGGGGGCCAAACTTCTGTTCATAGGCCACAGTCTCATCCAAGCGCTGGCCAAACACCGCTGGGAAGAAAGAACAGGACCTGCCCATCATTCTGATCATCCTTGGATCAATTGATGGATCAAAGTGCTTTACCTATTTCTTGATTTTTCTGTGTTACCTGTGATTTTAGAGATATCAGTACAACAATACTAAACAAAACACAGGAGACAAATTACTCATAATATATCCTAAGGCTATAAATTGGAGGACTGTATATTTGGGGCAGTATCTGTCAGTCTTTATCTATTGACCCACATTTTTACATATTTAAAATAACAGCTAGCTTTTACTGAGTACTTGTATGATAAGAATTGTGCTGAGCATTCTGCACACCTTTTCTCATTTAATCTTTTTACTTTTTTATAATTTCATTAGTGCATTATAATTATATAACATAATGAGACTCAAACTGATACATTTAAATATGCATGCATCACTTGGTGTTTCCCTCCAGATCTCCCCACCCCCACACGTTAGTGAGATTGGTAGTGATACCTTCATATATGAACATAACATCATCTGATCTGTTTTCTTCCTCAAGTCTCCTTTATCCCTCCCCCAACCCCCTTTCACTATTCTACTGGTCTCTGTCCCCTTATCTGAAGTCCATCTTGTTTCCTATTTTCTCTCTATCTTCCACATATAAGACAAAGCATATGACCCTTGACTTTCTGAGACTGGCTGATCTCACTTAGCATAAGGTTCTCAAGTTCTGTCCATTTTCCTGCAAATGATGTAACTTTGTTCTTTATGAATGAGTAAAACTCCATTGTGTGTATATACGCCACATTTTCTTTATCTGTTCATCTGTTGACAGACACCTGGGTTGGTTCCATAACTTGGCTATGGGGAATTGTGCTGCTAGAAACATGGGTATGGAAGTATCACTATAATATTCTAACTTTAATTCTTTTGGAAAGACACCAAGAAATGGTATACCTGAGTCATATGGCGGCTCTATTGCTAGTCTTTTCAGGAACCTCCATACTGATCTCTACAGTGGTTGTACTAATTTATAATTCCACCAACAGTGTATAAGGGTTCCTATTTCCCTGTATCTTTGCCAGCATTTATTATTTTTTGTATTCTTGATGATTGCCATTCAAATTGTAGTTAGAATCTCAGTGTTATTTTGATTTGCATTTCCCTGATTGCTAATGATGTTAAACATTTTTTCATGTATTTGTTGGCCATTTGTGAGAAGTTTCTATTCAGTTCAACTGTCCATTATTGATTGGGCTATTTGTCTTTTTGGTGTACGCTTTTTAGTTCTTTTTGTATTCTAGATATTAGTCCTAAGTCAGAGGAATTGCTGGCAAAGATTTTCTCCCATTCTGTAGGCTCTCCTTTTAGACTCTTGATTGGTTTCTTTTTTTTTTGCTGTACAGAAGCATATAATCTTGAGAGAAGCCCCACAAGTTGGGAGCATTGTTATATCTACTTTATTGTTAAAGACACTGAGCCTTAGAGGTGCTAGTGAACTTGCCAGATCGGGCAGCACAGGGCATGGCATGCTCAGAATTCAAGCCCAGACAATAAACTCCCGAGAATGTGCACTAAACCATGGCAGCCAGCAGGCTGTTTTGAATTCTGCGTGTGTCCTGAAGTATTAAAGCACAATAGTCACATGCACTTGTCTCATACTGTATGAAACCACTGTGGGATTTAAAATAACTTACGCTGTTTACTACGTCCTACTATTATAAACATTGCCACATTCATTTGCCTCACAGAGTTCTTAGAATGCATGTAGTACAAATGTATAATGTTTAATTAATTGCTTAATTAACTAATTAACATTTGGACGGATGAACAGAGACATTTTATTCTTTTGAACTATTTTCATGGGGCAAATTCCCACATGTAAAATTACAGGGTCAAGCAGTTTGAACATTTTTATGACCTGATGCTATGCAAATTGCTTTCCAAAAATATTTTTCCAAATTGCACTGCCTCCAGCAAAGCAAGCGTGGACCAGCTCCACCCTGTCAGCACTTGGCTCTGTGATTTCCCCACCCCCGTGTGTAACAAAATTAATTTCTAAATGAAGATGATCATTGCCTATCTCTTCTCCCACCGGGCCACAGGCCCTTCACTAACTGGGGGTTCAGAAGACAGACGGGGCTCAGTTCTGTCCTGCCTGATTTTCCCTCTGCCATCATTGGGGCTCTGCTGCACCCAGCACTTCAATCCCTAAGACACCTGTTTGCAAAGTCCCTTGATTTTCCCCCATCATCCCCCGCCCTTTTCCCTCACTGATTCCCTCTATCCAGACCCTAATTAATGTGGATCCCACCTTCAAGTGCTATACCAGGCTCTTGAATCCTCCATGTCCTCCTGACTTCCACACCTGCCTATAACTGCCACAGTCTCTTTTATCTACCTACCTTCCTAACTCCATACCATTTTCTGTTTGTTTGTTTGTTTGTTCATTTGTTTTTGTACTGGGGATTGAACACAGAGGCATTCTACCCCTGAGCTACACCCCCAGCCCTTTTTTATTTTTTAATTTTATTTTGAAATAAGGTCTTGCTAAGTTGCTGAGACTGGCTTCAAGCCTGTGATCCTCCGGTCTCAGCCTCCAAGTACCAGGATTATAGGTGTGTGCTACCATGCCTGGCCCCTGGGTTTTTTTTTCCATTGGTACATTATAATTATACATAATAGTGGGATTCCTTGTTACAAATTATACATGCACCTAACATAATTTGGTTAATTTCATTCTACTTCTTCTGTAAAGGCCATGGCAGTGTTCTTTTTTGTATTTTTATTTTTATTTTTATTGTGGTAATGGGGATTGAACCCAGGGTTGTTCTACCTCTGAGCAACACCCCCTTCTCTGTGCACCCATATCCCTCCTCCCATATCATGATTTCAATGTGCATGCATCCTCCGCATGACCATCGGCCCCCTGAGGCTGGGAGTATGTAGAGGATCTCTTTTTATCCCCAGTGTTTAGCATAATGACCAGCACAAGGCAGATGGCTAACACATTTTGCTGAATTGCTTAATGAATTAATTTTGTCTTTTAGCAAGTGTTTTCCATGATCAATGGTCAATTTGGTATTTCTTTAGCTGAAACTCTAGTAGGCATCTCCTACTAGCTTCATACTAATAGCCACCGAGCACCCTGCCCTGTGTCAGCGGCAGCTGGGTAGGATGGGCTGGACAGACGAGGGACATGTTCGGATCTGCTTCCCGCGTCCAACTAGCAGTTATGAAAATGAAAGGACCACACAAAAATTGGTGGGAGACAATCAGAGAATGTCAATCATCATACTGAATTAGGTTTCTATTTGTCTATGAATACAGCTGGATAGTTATTTCCACCAAATTGGAAAGACATGATTGAAATGATCTGACTTAAAACATAGACCACGTGGCATTGGGGAAATTCCCTTTGAGGGGTCCAGGGAGGGGCAGACATCTTTTGGAACAGTTAAAACTTGGGCTCCAGGGGCCCACTGGGTTCTTAGGGGTCCAACACAATGTAAGGCTAAGCACAGAGAAGTCTGTCTTTTCTCCTCATCCAAGTCACCAGCCCTGCCTGTCCAGCCTCTCTTCCCCCCACACCCACACTCAGTCATCCCCATGTTGCTCTCACCAATACATTCACTTTCCAGCATTACTTTTCCCCCCAACATTCACATCCTGCCAGGTAACTCTACCCTCTCCATACCTGCATCAGGCCTCTGAGAGCAATGAGGGACAAGCCATTGCCGCATCATGGAAATTAATTCCAAACTTTGTAAGACCTTGGCTCCAAATCCTCCCACTTCCCTTGAGCTCACCACCCTCCCTGTCCTCTCTCAGCGGAGGAGAGGGGCCTGCCTTCCCTCTAAGCAACACTTTCCCAAACTCTCAGTTCCATCCCTTCCATTTCTTCCAGGATTTATGCTTTCTCTTTCCTCTTTGTACCATTATATATATTCAAGCCCCAATATATATATTGGGGGTGTTCTACCTCTGAGCTGCACCCCCAGCCCTTTTTATTTTTATTTTTAAACAGGGTCTCACCCGGAGGATCCGGATTCACGGCCAGCCTCAGATCTCTCGCTCTCTCTCCCTGTCTCTCTCTCTCTCGCGCGCGCTCTCTCTCTCTCTCTCTCCTTAGTGAGGCCCTCCGCAACTTTGTGAGACCTGGTTTTAAAATAAAGTATAAAAAATAGGGCCGGGGGCGTAGTGCGGAGGTAGAACGCCCTGTGTTCAATCCCCGGTACCGCAAAAAAAAAAAAAAAAAAAAAAACCAGGGTCTCACTAAGTGGCTGAGGCTGGCCCACCACCCTCGGCTTGTACCATAAATGTTACTCTGTTGATATAAAGAGCCTATGTTAGTCTAGGTCTTTGCCAATTTATGAATAATCTCCCATCTAGCTCTCAGGCAAATGACCAATGCTTGCCTTTTCTCTCTTCATCAATGTACTCATAGAAAAATGTGTCTATTTCATCCTCCCCAACGCTTCCTTACCATTCACGCCTCAGCCTCTCAGCCCATCAAGATCCAGGTTCATTCGCCTGCACCTCTCCATCAATGCTTCTCACTTAAGATCTCTGGTGGCCTCCGAGAGCCAAATCCAGCCTCTGACCATTCCACACCTTACTGACCTTCCCTGAAGACTCTGCTGGTGTCTCCTTCCTCTTAAGATCTTCTTCCTATGTGGCTACAAAACTCTTCATTCTCATCCTGTTTCCATCTCCTTGATAAGTCCTTTCAGTCTCCTCTACTGTGCCCCACCCTCCACCTGCTCCTTTAGTGTGTTATTCCCTGGCATCCCAACTCAGACTTACATTCTCCTTAGAAATGTTAATATGATTCCACACATTTGGAGATCACTACAAACTGACAACATATACATCTATGCCACACATGCTCACATGTGCGCACATGCACACACACCACGTATATATATGGCCCAGATCCCCCCTCCTATATCTCCACAAGTCCAACATATAATGCAATCCTACTAGTGTCTTCTTCAGTCTCGCTCCCATTCCACCCCTAAATCACTGCTCCTTTTGTAGTCTTCCTCACAGGCAATAACACTGAGTCATTAGTGAAGCACCAAGGATTCTCCCAGTCACTGGAATACAGAGCTGCTACACAAGGCACCTGCACTCAGATGACCTAATTAACAAAATCGCAAGCATTAGAATGGCCCCTTAATACCCTTCTTTCCCTCCAGACACATCAGTGCATCCTAAATATGCTTCAGCCAGCTTCCTGTCCTCACTGTTGCTGTCTATTTTATTGTAAGGACTTCCTCTGCAACTCTGTTTCTGGCAGATTCCTTCCACCAGAATTGACAAAATCATTCAGCGAAGGTAGACTGGGCATCTGCTCTGGGTCAGGCTCTTTGGGAGCTGGAGATTATGATAGAAGGAACACAAAGTGAGATTTGCTCTTAAAACCTCTTAAGCTAATGCCCTCCCCCCTACTCTTCACCTAGAAACCCCATCTTTCTGAGTTTAGAGGCGTCTCGGAGGAAGTTGGTCATTCCCTCCTCTGGGCTTATAGAGCTCCCTGGGCGCACCTCCATTTTATCACCTCTCATGTAGTTTTATGATGATTTATTTACACATCTCTCTCTTCCACTGTGAGCTCCTCAAAGGCAGACAGCCCGTCTGGCTCTCCATCTATTTTTATCACCTGGCACAGAGACTGGCACATGATGGACCTGTCCTGCAAGAGCTATTACTACCTGCTGTCTCCCATTCCTCTCTGTCTCCACCCTTGTCTCTGCTCAGCACTTCTCCAAACCTGCTCTTACCAAGGAAATCAATGGCTTTTACATTTTTAAGCCCTGGTCTTCATCTTAGCTTCTTTATTAGCAGCATGTGACCCAGCAAGTCGCTTCCTCTTCTTGAGATACTCGCTCACATGGCTTTGGTATGCCACTTTTTTTCGGTTCCTCTTTTATCTCATTGTCTGCGTCCTCTCAGCCTCCCTCTCAATGCTGAAGTGTCCCAGGGCCTCCCTGCCCCAACTTCCCATACTTCCTCATAATCTCATGGTATTAAATGTCACTCTAGGATGAAGACTCCAAACTTTACATCTCCATCCCGGAAATCAATCAAAACTATTCCCTCCAATTGAAACTCACCACTGAGTGCTCTAGAGAGATTAGTACCAACAGCATCCCTTCTTACACGAGAGAAAGAGCGTTCTTGTTTTCTTTAGTTTGCCGAGATTGGGTTTTGTCACTCTTCATCTCAGATAAAATGTTAAGGAGTTTGGAATCCAAAACTTCCATAGAACTCCAAAGACCGAATCCTGAATTGTACTGACATCTGATCTCTAGATCCTTATCTACGCCCTTTGATTCTGGATAGAGATGAAAAGAAAACCTAGATGTGAGGAATAGATGAATAGGGAAAAGCCAGGGTAAGAACAGGAGGGAGGTTTTGAAGGAAGAAGACAGTGGGGCAGGAGTTACTCAAAGATCATCCTTCAAGCCAGATGTGGTGGCGCACGCTTGTAATCCCAGTACTTGGGAGGCTGACACAGGAGGATCACAGGTTCACGGCCAGCCTCAGCTACTTAGTGAGGCCCTCCACAACTTAGTGAGACTCTCTTTCAAAATAAAGAATCAAAATAGGGCTGGGGGTGTAGCTCAGAGGTAGAATGCCCCTGGATTCAATCCCCAGTACTGCAAAAAAAAAAAAAAAGATCATCTTCTAGTTGGGCGTGGTGATACACACTTGTAATCTCAGCTACTCAGGAGGCAGGAGAATTGTGAGTTCGAGGCCAGCCTCAGCAGTTTAGCCAGACCCTGTCTCAATATACAATGTAAAAGGGGTTGGGGATGTAGCTCAGTGACAGAATATCCCTGGGTTCAATTGCAAGTACAGCAAAAAAAAAAAAATAAAAAGACCTCTCTCCACCCCAAGGACAAGAAGGGGCAAAACCAGGCTCCCCGTTCTGCACCACGCCCTCCTAGGGCATATCGAATCCTTCGGGGGACTGGTGCTCCCCAGCTCTTTCTACCCTCTGGCAGCAGGATGGGGTCTAATCAACTCAATTACTCAGAGCGCATCAAACCTTCAAGCCAGTTACCATTAGCAGAGCCATTTCCACCCTAACAGTTAAAAATTTCAAATTTTAATTAGTTATAACTATTATATATACTATAATTATTATAATTGCTAAAGGTAATATAATAATTATAATAATTATAACAAGTAGCCAATTTAATTAAGTTAATTTTATCCTGGGAACTGCTTTAGAGGCTTTCCTGTCTGCTCTCTTTAGTCCTCATGAGAGCCCTACACAGTAGATTGATCCATTTTACAGACGATCAGACTGAGACTCAGATTAAGAATCAGCCTGGGTTCATATTTACCCTGTGGTTCTATATTTAGTACCTTAAGTCCTTTTGCTCAAAGTCAATTTAATAAAACTTCAGACATCATTGAGTCTCATGGGGAGGGACTAAGGGGTAGAGATTCCGGGTGCTTCTTCCACAGCTCCCTGACACCAGCCCATGCCACCCCCACATCCCTCATACCATGTCCACCTTGCTCTTCTCCAGCCCCCAGACCTGAAGCTTTAGATAGAAGGCGCCCCATCCTGAGCAACCACAGAGGGTGACACCTCATTCTCACAGGCTGGACAACTGCCCCTTCTCTGTTCACAGCTCATCCTTCACCCTTAGCCCCAAAGCCCCCTCCCTAGATTGGCTAGAAAACCCCAGGACACTGGATTGGCTTGGGGGAAGTGAAAATGGAAAGATCAGCTGTCACTTCCCTCCCAATCTCATTCTTTCTCGTCATCACTCAAATACTGCGAGTTCAGGAGGAGAGCCCCTCCCCACCCTGCCTCCAGCCCAACCAGTCCCGGAGGAGAGCCCCCCACCATCCCAGCACTGGTACCTGCTTCCCAGGGGCTCAGCTCCAGGTGCATCCCCCATCCCTGACAGGAGAGTGAAGAGGAGCTGGGAAAAGTGTCTCATAGTAGAACTGAATCACAAAATAGGAAGAAAATACCTTTCTTTCGCATCTTAGGGGGTTTCCTCCTGAAATCCCAGCAAAAGAGCAGCGCCAGGGCAGGAAAGCCACAGCCCAGCTCCCACCGCGGCATCCTAGGAATATGAGGCATGGCAGTCGGAGGACTTGCAGCCCCTGACGCACCAGCCTCGGGCCTTCCCTCCTCCCCACGCTGGAAGAGCCGTCCTCTCTCCCTTCCACATCAGCACATGCCTGCAGATACTGCTCAGCCTCTGACTCCAGCGCGGAAACCATGGGCTCTGCCTGCACCTGCCCGGCCCTCCAGGCCTCCCCACACCGCTTCCCCTCCGCACTCACCTTTACACACAGGACTCGTGGCTTTTAAAGAGTGAGCATAAAGCTGTCAGGGCTGCAATAAAAGTAAGTGCCTCCTTTTACTTAGCAGCTAATTGTCAACTGCCATTCAGGGGATATCTCAGAGGCGGGTGGGGAAAAGAAAGAAAGAAAGAAAATCCCACGCGCAAGTCCTTACCAGCATTGCTCCATATATCAAAGTGTCTGGCAGGAACACAGAATTTCACTTAGCGTTTATGAAGCCAGCCCACCCTGCCCTGGAAATGCTTTCAGAGCGGCACGTGGCTCCCAGATAATGATCTTGGAGGTGGGCAGTTGGATAGACTGAGATGCTCTCCCAGAACTGTCGAGAAGTGAGCAAAGAGTACTGCAGCTGTCCAGATGTACCGGGGAAGCCTGAATTGGACTCTGAGCCACAGAGGAACAGGCGGCAGCGGGGCTGTCAGGAAGGGCCGGGGGCAGCCTCACACTGCCAACCAAAGTTCATCCTCCAGCACTCCTCTCTGATACCACCTCCTCCCTCCACTCCCACGTCCTGGCAGGATTACCTCCGGGATGTTGTGCAAACTTGTTAAATTCTCTGTATCTCCACGGGCCACTGCTCTCATCTAAGCCTCCATCCACCCCCTCTGGCCTGGGTGACAGCTTGAATTTCACCTCTAGTGTCCTGCCTTTGCTCGGATCTGCTACCTCCAGCTCAAGCCATTCTTCACACAGCAACCGCAGCAATCTTTTACTATAATCTGATCTTAACACCTTCTTGCTTGAAACCTCCCAGAGGCTCCCTGTTGGTTTTAGGGTGAAGACCAGCGTCCTCAACAAAGCCGTCTCTACTGATGGCAACTTCCCCTCCCTCCAGAGCCCGTTCTCTTTTCTGCCAGAGGATTTTTGTATCTGCTGTTCCCTCTGACTGAGATGCCATTCCTCTTCCCCCTTTCTTTCTGGTTAGGCTCTGCTGAGCCCTTAAAGAGAAGCCTACACCGTGTAGTTTTCTTTCATGGCACCTTTCTTCCCTCCCCTCCCCTCCCCCTCCTCCTCCTCTTCCTCTTCCTTCTTTTTCTTTCTTCCTTCCTTCCTTTCCTTTCCTTTCCTTTCCTTTCCTTTCCTTTCCTTTCCTTTCCTTTCCTTTCCTTTCCCTTCCTTCCTTCCTTCCTTCCTTCCTTCCTTCCTTCCTTCTTTCTCTCTCTCTCTCTCTCTCTCTCTCTCTCTCTCTCTTTCTCTTTCTTTCTTTCTCTCTTTCTCTCTTTCCCTCTTTCTCCAGTACTTGGGATTGAGCCCAGGGGCATTCTACCTCTGAGCTGCACCCCAGTCCTTTTTATTTTGTTGTTGTTTTTGTTTTTGAAACAGGGTCTCACTATGTTGCTGAGAGTCTTACTCCATTACTGAAGCTGTCCTCAAACCTGCAATCCTCCTGTCTCAGCCTCCCCAGTACTGGAATTACAGGAGTGTGCCACCATGCCTGATGGGCATTTTTCAAAAATATTATTTTATGTTTTTCCTTGGATTTTTAAAATTAATTTCTGAGCCTTCTAGTAGACTGTTATCACTTTGAGAGAAGGGATTTGTCTTTTCTCTCCGTCCCCCCTCCCCTATCTCTTTCTCACTGTTGTATCCCCATTGCTGGCATGGTGTTTGGCACATGGCATGGGCTCCAAAAACAGTTGTTCAGTAAATGAATAAGTAAGTATCTGCCTTGGGTTAGGAGCTGGGAGGAGAGGGATTCGTAGAAATAGGTAGAAGTCATCACGCTTAGTATTCCGTTTAGATAGAGAAAGGGCCAGAGCACATGGAACAACAATGAATCATGGAGATGGTGCCCCCACAAGCTGAACTGTGCTGTGATTGTGAAATTGTGCTCCAAAGGATACACAGAACTTCAAAGAATTATAGAAAGAAAAGGTATTCAAGGTCGATAGCAATTCAACATTTACCTACTATATGCCTTGTATTGGCAAACACACAAAGTTACTTAAAACTCAGGACCTGCCCCAGGGCCCTAAACTGGATGGAACAGAACAAAACTGTGAGCAATTTAAGGTACTAAGTACTTAGGTACCCAGATGGTCTGAGCAAAAGCATCAGACAGCTAGCTTCCGGAGGAAGAGGCAAAAGCAATCTGGACCGAGTGACAACTTGCAACCTGGACCACCTGCTCCCTGAGTGCGGGGACAGAAGCCATGTTTCAGTGTAAGGATCCAGAGAAGGAGAGGCTCTCTCAGGAAGCAAAGGGGGAGTTTGGAGAAAATGGGTGGAAGTGAGCCTGGGAGGGAGCTGTCAGCAGTTGAGATGTGATGGCATCTGTTCCCTTTCCCCTGAGTGTATCAGGACAACCTGGAACTGCATCCAGAACTTCTGGGGAAAAGAGTTGATCTGACTTTTCCAGACAGCCCCTTAGGAGAGGGTTGTGAAAAAGAGTCTTGTGACAAGCTAGCCTGTGGAGAAGAAGTCTGAAAGCCCAGGTGCTGCTCCTCAAGTATGAGGAACATCCCAGGCCAGCTACAAGGCACGGAGAGAGAAGAGGAGGAAGTTGTGGATGCCATGGAGGCCATGGGGCCATCTCTCCAGTCAAGGAAGAAAAGGAGCCAAAGGGATTTGGTGGCATGAAGAGGTGTAGCTCTTCAAAATTGTCATCAGAAGAGCTGGGCTTGGACCCGGGCGTGGTGGCGCACACTTGTAATCCCAGTACTTTGGAAGGCGGAGACCGGAGGATCCGGGTTCACGGCCAGCCTCAGCGCTCTCTCTCTCTCTCTCTCTCTCTCTCTCTCTCTCTCTCTCTCTTTCTACCTAGTGAGGCTCTCCGCAACTTCGTGAGACCCGGTTTCAAAATAAAGTATAAAAAAATAGGGCCGGGGGTGTAGCGCGGAGGTAGAACGCCCCTGGGTTCAATCCCCGGTACCGCAAAAAAAAAAAAAAAAGAATAGCTGGGCTTGGTGGCACACACCTGTAACCCCAGTACTTAGGAGGCTGAGACAGGAGGATCACAGGTTCAAGGCCAGTCTCAGCAACTAAGCAAGACCCTGAGCAACTTAGTGAGACCCTATTTCAAAATAAAAAATAAAAAGGGCTGGAGGTATAGCTCAGAGGTAGAATGCCCCTGAGTTAAATCCCTGGTACCAATAATAAATAAATAAATAAATAAATAAATATAAAATAATAATGATAAATAAATGAATATATTTTTAAAAGATTGTCACCAGAGTGATTTCTATAATTTAACAATTTAACATTGGGATTCATTACCTAGGGTGTACAGATGGGCTATAGGTGTCTGAAAATATCCTGCTGCCAAAAGCAAAATTGTTTGTGTCTAGGTATCATTCTGGAGAGAGTTTCCATAAGCTTTTATCAGATTTTTAAGGGGGTCTTTGAACCAAGGCTATAGAACTTCAACAAGGCTCATCATTGACATGCTTGGAGGGAAATCATTCTAGGGGGAGCAACTTATTTATTGAATAATTTCTCAGACAAGCCAATCATCACTCAACAGAGAGGAGAGACGAGGAGAGTCAGAACCTTGATGCTGCTATGGGAAGAGGAGGCCAGCCTTTACCCTTCTGTTTAATAAACATTTATCGAGCACTTACTACATTAGGCCCTGTTTAGATCCTGCGACACAACATTGAACAGGACAGAGAAAAACGATTCCTGCCAGGTGGGTTGAAGCTTTCATTCCAGTGAGGGGAGACTAACCATGAACAAGAAAACGAGTAGACTATTTAGCATGTTAGAATGAAGTAAAGAGAAAAATGAAGAACAGAAGGATAGGGAGGGCTGGGAGTAGGGGAAGAGAGAGGTTAAAGGTTAAATAGAATGATCCAGAGAAGTCTTACCGAGGTGACCTTTGAACAAAGACCTGAAGAAAGCCCAGGACCAAGCCATGCAGCCACCTGGGACAAGAGAGTTCCAGGCGGAGGACAGTGTGTGCGGGGCCCTGGGCATGCCTAGGGTGCTAGAGGGGGTGAGCCGGGGAAGCCAGAGTGAAGAGGGCATGGAAGAGTGTCCCAGAAAACAAGGACAGAGAGGTAATGGGGACGCGTTGTGCTCCATACGTCAGCACAAGGCTTTTCACTTTTCCTGAGTGAGAAAAGAAGCTCTTGGGAAGTGTTGAGCAGAGAAGGGTGTGGATATGACGGACTCCACAGGCTTTCGGTGTGCCGGGCGGCAGGTGTGAAGGCGTGGAGGTGAGTTTGGAGACTATTGCTGTAATTTGAACAAGAAAGGGTTCCTTCCTCACCGGGATGGCAGTAATGACGGTAGCGAGAAGCAGACAGGTTCTGGGTGGGAAAAGTCATAGAAAGTTGCATGAAGGGCTGGAAGGCGGTAGCAGCAACACAGCTTAGTGAGTTCACAATATTTTGGGGGTGGGGCATGTCCTGCCAGTTTAGGGTTCTTTACAAGTGGTATCATGCAAAGGAGACCTGGCCTGCCCCCAACGGCTAGTCCCCTCAAACAGACCGTCTACTCCCTCAGGACTGACATTCCCTGACTTAAGAACAAATATCTGATTTTCCCAATGGCCTTCAATGGGGCTCTACTGTCTTACAATGCCTTCTTATTCTGGGATCTGGGATTTTGGTTCAATGGGTAACTTTAAAACTAGCCAAGCCGGGCGTGGTGGCTCAGGCTTGTAATCCCAGTACTTGGGAGGCTGAAACAGGAGGATCTGGGTTCGCGGCCAGCCTCAGCTACTTAGTGAGGCCCTCTGCAACTTAGTGAGACCCTGTTTCAAAAAATAAAGACTAAAAAATAGGGCTGGGGGTGTAGCCCAGAGGTAGAATGCCCCGGGTTCAATCCTTGGTACCACCAAAAAAAAGAAAAAGAAAAGAAAACCAGCCAAGATGCCACATCAGAATCAACACTGTTCTTTGAATAAGTAAGTAGTGTTGTAGTCTGATTTCCCCTCCCCTGGACTTTCCACCACCTACAGGACTTATGCTTGATTGCTTCTTGGGGTGGCGGTTTTGTGGTGGGGGGGGCGAGGGAGAAGTCCCTTGTGTACTAGAATGGAAGGTAGCAGCTCACCACGGCAAGACTCAGCCACGCACTGCAGAAGGCACAGATCCCAGTGAAAGTACATGGGCAGCATTTTGACTCAGAGCAGGTGCAAAATTAGGCAATATCCGCTACCCCCGTGAGTGCACCCAGCACTGGGGAAAGCAGAAAGTGTCAACAGGGTTCACAATCCTATAATCCAGGGTGATGAGGAAGGTCACAGCTAAGATTAACCAGGACAAAACAGCATATAATCAAGCTCTAATAAAAATCCTCCTCTTGGCCCAATTAACCCATTAAAAAACAGTTGTGTTTAGGGCATGGAAAGTTGTTCATGAAACTATGCATCTCTTTCTGTACCAGGTTACAGATGTCATGGATGGCTGTGGCAAAGACTCCTGACTTTAGCTGTCCCGTTCAGGTCACTTCTTTTCTTGAGGGCCTCGCTGGTGGGTCATAGGCCATAGCTGCCTGCTGCCCCAGGCCCTGGGTCCACAGATGGTCTCCTGGCCTCAGATAGAGTTTCTTTTTCAGGAGTTTGGGATGGGGCTGCAGAGGCCAAATGGTGCTTGTAGGAGATGTATACAGAAGCTGGGGCTGGCACGACAGTACTGAGGACAAACCTATGCACACGGGGGCTACTGACTAGATGAAAACAGGCAGGTATGCAGAGAAAAGCAGAATGAGAAACTGCAGGGCCCCAGAGAAACCGACAGGCTACGCTTGCTGCCCATGCTCCATTTCTCAGCTCTTGTGTCTTGTGAGGCCTTCTACAAGTTCCTGCTTTTGGTTTCTTTGAATAGCTCCTCTATCTCCCAGTGAATCCCTCTGTGCTGTTTTTAATATCATTGGGTAGGATTTCAATCCCTTGTAACTAACTAATCCCTGAAATGCATCAATTTAGATTCTGGCAATTTTGCAACAGGTTTGCCACCAGAAAACAGATGTTGTGAAAACCACCACTAAATCAAAGCCAAAACGGGAAAGGAAAAGGCTCATTAACATCATCGTCATTGGAGATGTAGATTCGGGCAAGTCCACTGCTACTGGCCATCTGATCTATAAATGTGGTGGGATCAACAAAAGAACCATAGAAAATTTTGAGGAGGAGGCTGTTGATAGGGAAGAGCTCCTTCAAGTAAACCTGGGTCTTGATAAATTGGAAGCTGAGTGTGAGCATGGTATTGCCATAGGCATCTCTCCATGGAAATCCGAGACCGGCAAGTATTGTGTGACTATCATCAATGACCCAGGACACAGACTTTATCAAGAACATGGTTACAGGCACATTTCAGGCAGACTGGGCTGTCCTGATTGTTGCTGCTGGTGTTGGTGTTGGTGCATTTGAAGCTGGTATCTTCAAGAATGGGCAGCCCCATGAGCATGCCCTTCTGGTTTACACATGGTGTGGAACAGCTAATTGTGAGTGTCAACAAAGTGAATTCTACTGAGCCACCCACAGCCAGAAGAGATAGGAGGAAATTGATAAATTGTTAAGGAAGTTAGCACTTGCATTAAGAAAATTGGCTACAACCCTGACATAGTAGCGTTTGTGCCAATTTCTGGTTGGAATGGTGACAATATGTTGGAGCCAAGTGCTAAGATGTCTTGGTTCGAGGGATGGGAAGTCACCCATAAAGATGGCAATGCCAGTGGAACCAGGCCACTTGAAGCTTTGGATTGCATCCTACCACCAACTCAGAAAAGTCTAACTAATGAACTTATGTATCTGCCTTTCCAGGATGTCTACAAAATTGCTGATATTGGTACTGTCCCTGTGGGTCAAGTGGAGACTGGTGTACTCAAACCAGGCATGGTGGTCACTCTTGCTTCAATCAATGTCACAACTGAAGTAAAGTCTTCAGTAAATGCACCGTGAAGTTTTGAGTGAAGCTCTTCCTGGGGACAATGTGGGCTTCAATGTCAAGAATGTGTCTATCGAAGATGTTTGTGGTGGCAACATTGCTGATGACAGCAAAAGTAACCCACTAATGGGAGCAGCTGGCTTCACTGCTCAGGTGACCATCCCGAACCATCTGGGCTATATCAGTGCTGACTGTGGCCCTGTCTTGTCACATGCTCACATTGCTTGCAAGTTTGCTGAGCAGAAAGAAAAGCTTGATCGCCATTCTGGTAAGAAGCTGGAAGATGGCCCTGAGATCTTGAAACCTGGTGATGCTGCCATCTTTGATATGGTTCCAGGTAGGCCCACGTGTATTGAGAGCTTCTCTTACGATCCTCCTCTCAGTTATTTTTCTGTATGTGCTATGAGACAGGCAGCTGCTATGGGTGTCATCAGAGCAGTGGACGAGAAGGCTGATGTTGCTGGCAAAGTCACCAAGTCCACCCAGAAAACTCAGAAGGCTACATCAATATTACCCTTAATACCTGCCACCGTAGACTTAGTCAGCCTCAAAACTGTTTGTCTCAAGTGCCCAATTAAGATTTATAGCAAAAGACTGGTTAATGATAACAATGCATTGTAAAACCTTCAGAAGGAAAGGAGAATATTTTGTGGACAATTTGGTTTTATGTGTATGCGTGTATGGCAGTTTTAAGTTATTAGTTTTTAAAATCAGTACTTTTTAATGGAAACAACGTGGCTAAAAATCTGTCACAGGATTTTGAGACTCATTAAAACAAAGTTTAATGAGAAAAAAAGATCCTATACAAACATGTAGAACTTTAAAAGTTATACAGTAAAAAAAGTATCAAATTGTGTATATTCTATGTTTACTATTCTTAAAAATGTGAACACTAGCTGGAAAAAGAAGCATAAAAGTACTTCTCATAGTTTAAGGGGCATT
The DNA here is from genome assembly GCA_004027185.1 of Glis glis. Classification (NCBI taxonomy): domain Eukaryota; kingdom Metazoa; phylum Chordata; class Mammalia; order Rodentia; family Gliridae; genus Glis; species Glis glis. The sequence goes on along the minus strand of PVJS01017111.1, from coordinate 17,762 downwards.
TTTTTCAAATTTCCTTAATATTACTGTGGTGTTTTTATACTTTTTGAAAGAAACTGTTGGGAAATGAATCAATATTTAATATTTAAACTCTAAAAGCTTCCATAAATGATTCCTAAAATAAGAGGCAGCAAAGTCAGTAAATAATTATATATTATACAGCTATCCTGGAGTTGGTACAAGTAGGTGTATTCCTAAAAAGTTGAAGGGAAATGGTGGTCTGTGAAGTCATCCATGTCAGTTCTTTCATATTTTTATAGGATAGGGAGGACATACTAGATTCATGTGTTTGTTGATTTCAGATGGCTTTGCATTAGTTTTTGTTGTTGCTGTTATTTGGGTTTTTAGCAGTCAGGATCCTCCTCTGGTGTGGAAATATCACTAAGATTCCCAAAGAGTTCACACACTTGAGTCATGTAACCCAGAAAAGGGTTAAATGCAGAATTCGCTATATGCCTATAAGATATCCCCAGTCCTACTGTCCCTCTTCTAGACAGCAGCTTTATTTTCCTGTGCTGATCAGCCTGAGTTATTAATCTTGCTGTCAGTCCTCTCAGATCCACAAGTCCCATAATTGGGAAGATCCACAGTGCCACCTGTGTTAGTTCTGCTGTGAACCCTGGGTCAGCTGGACCAACCCATTTATTTCACAGATGAGAGTGCTGTGGCTGAGAGAGGAGAGAAGATGCTTCGCGGCATCATGCACATTTGATGGTCAGTGCAAAGGACTGGCCATCCCTCCAGTTGATCTGGAGTTGGCTCTTTGAGATGACCCAGGAGGAAAACTAGAAGCTCTAGACCCTCTTCTTCTCCAAAATCAACAGAGAACCTGGCCAGGACCATGATCTCAGCGTTGTTCTCTGGTTGTCTCCCTTGAATCACTGTTTGAAGAGGGATCATGACTGGAACTACTTCCTCCTCATCCCTGAAATGCCACAGACACCTACCCAGGAAAACCTGAGCTCTTACCTCCAGAGGGCGTGCCAGCAACTCTCCTGAGGAATTTAACCCACTCCTCCATCTCTGCCTGGGAGCTGGCCATGAGGACATAGGAGTCTTGTCCTGTGCGATTCTGGTCCCATGAGGCTGGAGGAAAAAGTAGCACATACTTAGAGTGGTGGTGGTGGATGAGGGTTAGAGTCAGGGGAAGGCAAGGGAAGCTGAGCCCACATTAACTCCTTGGTTCAAGGAAGCACTAACATTAAAGAACACAAAGGTATTCTCTAACTATCCTCAGCAGAACTAGATCTCCATGCACTCTTATAGTTTTTGCCAAAGATCCAATTCTACAAACAAATCATTGAACATTTTGTTTGCAATTTGACTGAGCTGCTTCCATGGAGGACAGAAACCAATCTTACCAAAAGGAAGTTCATAATGCAAGTTCAGCTTTAGTGGGGACAGGATCAGCCCATACACGTCTGAAGACTTCAGGTTAGAGTGTCAGTCGTGGATACTTTCCTAAGATAGCTCTGTACTCAGCTGGGAGGGATTTGGAAGGTGACAGCAACCTCATACGGAAGGGACAGTAGACACAGTATGCTCTTTTCGCGAGATCACTACTTCTTGTTCAAATTACTGTTCTCCCAACCACACAAAACCTTGCAAATGGTAGGTTACCAACATTTAGTTAGTGGACACCTGAAGCTTGTAAGACATAACCATCTTCACTTTAAACCTAAGGAATGGACCATAAGTAGGGTTTTCCTGGGTTGGTGTTCTCAAATGGACAAAGGGATGAAGGAAATGACAAGGGGGAAGAGGTGTTATAGGAAGAGACCAAAAGAAAGAATGAGGGAAAGTGACAAAAAAAATAGGGACATAAAGGTGAGAAAGGGAAAGGAAGAGTATCAAATATAGGTCACAGACCATGTAGTTAGTAGCAGATCTGGGACTAAAACTTTAACAACTTACATAAGCCTCCTTGCAAGTGGGAATCCACAAAACTGGAATTTTCTTTAATTGGTCAGAAAAAATAAAAGATCTTATGAGGGACAAGAAAAATAATAGCAATCCTTTCAATTATAGGATACTGTCATATTTGAAAATGACCTTATAAACATTAACCCATTCTTCTCACAATATCAGGCCATCTTTCTCAGAGAGAGACTGTTCTAGCTATCAAGTTGTGTCCAAACCTGCATTTTCCTACAGGGCAACAAAAGGCTTTCAAGACTCCTTTGGTTCTGGTCTCGTAGACTTAGCTAAATGTCATTGAGCCTCTCCTTTTGCCCTTTGAGACAAGATGATTCTAAATCCATTTTGCCATTGTGTCATCAGCTCTTCTGACCAGAAGGGTCAATCTGTGAAAACCCTGAGAAAATCCTGAGATCTGGGTGTTCCCAAAAGTAAAATGGGAAGTAAAAAGTGCATGAGGAAGAACTAAAAGACACCCTAGGAACCGCAATATCCCTTTGAAATAGAGTGAGGAGTTGTATTATTTCCATCATACTAATAATAAAACTGAAGCCCAATGATGCAAGGGTACCTACCCATTGGCACCCAGAAAGTTATTTCCAAACTCAAGGCAAGGCTGCTGGTGTCATTCCCCCCAATGGAGATCCCACAAGCCCATATTGCTTCCAAATTTGACCTTGGACAAAATGTATCTGGTTTCCTTCCCCACCATTCCTACACTTCAGTCAACTATCTTGTCAAAACATGTCCTCCCAGTTTACCGATTCCCAGGAGAGCCTTTTATGCTGCCATGAGCAGCCCATGGAAAAAAGCTTCCTTCATAGTCACCATCTCTGACTTGGGTTATTGCAAGAGCCTCCTCACTGGTCTCCCTGCTCTTCCCTGCCCCCGTTACTTACATTTTTTTTCTCAATTTCAAGCAGTTTTAAAATATGAGTCATGCCATGTCGCTCCTCTGCTTAGACCCTCCCAGTGGCATTCCATCCTTCCAGCATAGAAGCTGAATTTCTTGTAAGTGCCTGACCAAGTCCCCTGCTCTTGCCATCACTCCACTCTAACCACACTGGCCTGCTTGGCGTTCCCTGAACATAAGAAATAGGCTCCGGCTTTGCACTGGCTGTTCCCCCTTCCTGGAATGCTCTTCTTCTAGATGTGCTCTTGGCTCACTCCTTTAGCACCCAAACATCACATTCTCAATGACACCTACTGTGTTGGCCTTGTTATAAATGAAAAATCAACCACCACATCCCCACCACAACCAGAATGTTCTCTTTGCTTTAATTTTTCCCATAGTACTTATCCCATCAGAAACTATACAATTTACTCATTCATTTGGTTTGTTGCCAGTCTCCCTCCTAACTTATAGTCTAATGACTATACGTTGCATGCAGGTTGTTTGTTTGTTCTTTGCTTTATCCCCAGTCCTACAGTGGCAGGTGCCTCCTAGCAGGTGTTAATAAATTTGTTGTATAAGTGAATGACAGCATGTCATAAAGTGATGGGAGTTAAATGAGACAATATATGCCACAAAAGGAAGAACCCCCTTTCTCTGACAATTCCCTGAAATGAGAGAACAGTTATGTTGCTAGAGGTGAGTAAGGAGATGGAAGCTTACCCTAAACTGTTGCTTGACACCCCCCCACACACACACACTAAAAGCATAAGCGCAATTAAAGGCTTCCATCTGAACTGTGTACAACTAAGTCTGGTGATCACAGAGAGAGAGCCCTGATTAGGAAGCCCATTTCTTGTGCCAGCATTGACCCTTGACTTTTGTCTTGCACAAGAAGAGGACAGAAAGAGGAACTGAAAATTCTCTGCATCACAACATGAAGGGGTGTCTCGCTATAGGTTGGGTGGAGCCTTGGGAGACAGTGGTGTCTATAAGAAAATGGTTCCCTACATTACTCTTGTTTTAGAATTAGTATCTGTCCTTATGAGATGTGTGTACGAGAGAGAGAATCTAAGAATCCCCCCCAGCTGTCTATGAAACTGCTATGAGTAAGAGTCAGAATCTTCCAGGGTACTGGACTTTGGTGCAAAGTCTATAGTGAATTTTCAGCTGGAACCCTCAACAAGGTTTTCTCCATTGAAAGCCCAGGCTTTGGGACACATGTTACCATGGATGGTTGTATCCCGTGATTTGCATTGAGAGAGGGATCCAAAGAACAGAGGAGATTTTATGAGAAAGGGGTTGAGTTATCTTAGAGATGGAAAAGAGACTTAAAAAGCAAGGTCTTCCTCTAAGGAAGAAGGGAAGATAGATCTTTAAGTAAAAAAGCAAGAGAGTGTGGCTCAGAGGTAGAATGCCTCTGGGTTCAGTCCTCGGTAACACACACACACACACACACACACACACACACACGCACAAGAGGATACCCATGAAGAAACAACCCAGAGACTTACATATTGTTTTATTTGTTTTCTCTAAATAGTCATAGCCAGGTTTAGGGTTTTCCTCTGCATTATACAGTTATCCCCCAGATATCGAGCACCTACGTGACATTCTACACCGGGCACTGTACCAAGTATTTCACATAGATTTCTCTATTTAATCCTTACTATCATCATTGCCTCCATTTTACAGATAAAGAAATAGATACAAGGAGAAATGAAGGGATCTGTTACACAAATAGTAGGTAGCAGGGTCAGGATTTGGAGCTGGGCAGGCTGGGTCAAGACCGGGCACTTCTCCCCCTCCCTGCAAGGCTGCCTTCCCTATAACTGTGGGAGTAAGGGAACGATTACACATGGAACTTGGGACCACCCCTGCTCTGATGAGTAGGGTCAGAACAGCAAGACAGCATGGCCAAATCAGCAGTCCCAAAGTTTCTGGCAGGGCTAGGGCTAGTGTAGAGGCAAGAGACAGAGAGAAGCAGCCTTGGTGGGGCAGATTCAGGGTCATGAGCCAAACTCCCCTTGCTCCAAATGAGTTGGAGGAAGGTAACTCTTGCTTGGGAAGAGGCACCCTCTAGCATGCAGCTCACATGTGCAATAGGTGACAGACAGCACCTGGCATGTGCTTCTTGTGCAGCAAGTCGAAACTCATTTCTCATTAGGTCCTGTTGACCTGTATGAGACTGCTAACTCTCCACCATTTTCAACCCAGCCAAATGGCAATTGCACACAGTTCAATTTACATTTTAACCCTTATATTTTAATGTCCTGCACTCACCTTCCAGACTGAACTCTTTTTAGTGAGTAGGGATGATGCATTTTTCATATCAGAGCCCCAGTGCCTAGAACAGTACCTGGCTCCAAGCACACACTCATGAAATGCTTACACAGTTGAACCGAATTAGCACCCACTTAGTTCATGGGTATTACTCCGGCCCCTGAGGGTAGTTAATCAACTAGGATAGGTTCACTAACTATATACAGAACCACTATGTGTTCTTAACAGGTTGGTTGGTTAGTTAGTCGACGCATCCACTGAATATAACCTTGGCCTCTGGGACCCAAAAATAAAATGGGAATATAACATATTTCTGTCCCACCTGGCACCCACCTGGAATGATTTCAAAGACAAACTTCCCAGCTTCTTCTGGGTTTGTGGCAATCTCTCTGATTGTACTTCCTGGTAGATACATGCAGCCCTGAAAGATAAAAAGCCAGGCCTTTAGGATAAGCAGCAATTTTAGATCAATGAACTAAAATTAGAGAACAAATGGGATAATAATGATGGGATGAGGAGGGTAGGCAGACAGCAACACAGAGAGTTGGCATCCCAGTTTTAATGGGGCCCTTCTGTTACTCGGTTCTTGGTCAAAAAAAAATTTTTTTTTGCGGTACCGGGGATTGAACCCAGGGGCATTCTACCCTGGAGCTACACCCCCCGGCCCTATTTTTTATCCTTTATTTTGAAACCAGGTCTCACGAAGTTGCGGAGGGCCTCACTAATTAACTGAGGCTGGCCAGGGCCTCACTAATTAACTGAGGCTGGCCACGAACCCGGATTCTCCGGTCTTAGCCTCCCAAAGTACTGGGATTACAAGCGTGCACCACCACGCCCGACTCTTGGTCAAATTATGAGGCAGCTATCTGAGAGCAAGCTAGAGAGAGAGAAGGACAAGGTCCTGACAAGAGAATGAGCTGGGAGGGTGGCATCACCAACACTCACCACATTCCACCTTTCCAAGACCCAACGTCATGACCAAAGCAGACACACGATCTTTGTGAAGGCAACGCTGAGGCTGCTGGGACAGCACTACTTGCCAGGTTGCCAGGGGGGCACTTATGACTGGAACACAGGGAGTCATTGGGGGCTAGGGCAATTGAGTAGCCCCAAGAGCTACTGAGCAGCACTCTCAGGTGCCTGCCCCTTTGCTAACAACTTGAATGTATTGTTCAGTTAGTTCCTCTAGCAATCCTCCAAGCAGGGTATCATTGTGCACATTTTTGCATGTGAGGAGACTGAGGATCAGAGAGGTTCTATTATTTGCCCACACAGAGCTAATAAATGGCAGAATGGTAGTTCATCCCAGAAGCGAGTCCAAAGCCAGTGTTTCTCATGACCCCAGCTGAGGTGGTGGGAAACACACAGCTTAACCCACCACCCACCCCTGGATCCATAGAGGGGGAGGGAGAGAGACTTCAGCATGTGACCTCAGATACACAGATGCGTTATCAGAAAAACGAGTCACTCCCACCACGTGTGTGCATGGTGCTTTACCATTGCCAGTGTGCTTTCACAAATAATATCTCATTCCGTCCCCAGAGCAGCTCCATATCAAGAGCATGATTTGTCACTTTATCAAGAGCAACATTTATCACTCCTCCTTTGCAGGCGAGGAAACCGACACTTGGAAAGTCTAAATGATTGCACAAAGTGAGGCCATTAAGGTTACAGGAGTTGATTACTTGTCATTTACACCCCATTGGATGTTGAAGGTAGTATATCTGACTCCAAGGTGAGGAAACACATGTGTCTTTATTCCAAATAAGATATAGCTGGTCACAGAGAAAGCTATCAAGGCAAAAGAGTTTTAAGAAAACCTCAGCCAGAAAATGGATGGACCTGGAGAACATTATGTTAAGTGAGATTAGCCAGTCACAGAAGTGAAGGGTCACATGTTTTCTTTCATATGTGGAAGCTAGGGAGTAATTGCAATACAGAGGGACTTTAGATAATGGAGAAGAAACCCCAGTGGAGTGATGGAGGGGATTTAGGGAGGGGAAGGAGAATTAATGAAGGAAACACTTCCATTGACATTACGTACATATGTGAAATTATCAATACCAATCTTGATAACATGTATGTGGGAGGGGAGAGAGTGGGGAGGGAGCTGGGGGAAGCTCACCAAGTGCTGTGTGCATGTATGGCCCTATCAATCTGAACTACATTATGATGTGAGACTACAATGTACCAATAAAAGCATATAAAAAGATAGAAAGAAACTCTCAGAAGTAAGATCAACTCAGTAGCCTGAAAGAATAAATGTTTCTTGAGGGTCTAGAAATAAAAATCTGTATTGGTAGTGAGAAAAAGAAAGAGAAAGAGGAGGAGAAGGAGGAGAAAAGGAAACTGAGGAGGGGGAGGGGAAAGAGAGAAGAAAAAAGGGAAGAAAAAGCAAATTGTCTATAAAATAGAATTCTGTAATTTCTCAATATTCCTCTAATTTTATTACCTAAAATAATTTCCAGCTACATAATCCTCAACATCTTTAGTAAATCACATCAATGCCTTTGGAAAAATGAGCCTGAGATTGTGTTGCTGCTGGGCTACTTTGGATGAGTTAGCACACCAGAACAAAAGGCCATGTCACTTTCAGAAAGGAAGGAGCGCCAGGCATGGTGGCGCACGCTTGTAATCCCAGTACTTGGGAGGCTGAAACCAGAGGATCCGGGTTCGTGGCCAGTCTCAGCTACTTAGTGAGGCCCTCCGCAACTTAGTGAGACCCTGTTTCAAATTAAAGAATAAAAAATAGGACTGGGGGTGTAGCTCGGAGGTAGAATGTCCCTGGGTTCAATCCCCGGTACTGCAAAAAAAAAAGAAAGAAAGAAAGGAAGGAGCACCCTTAGGAAGGGAAGGAAAGTCAATTTCAGAGCTCCCTGGCTCCCCTAAGTACTTCTCTAAACTGTCATTTGATACCCCAAATCATTTCATGTGAAAATTGTAAAAATTTAAAATATATATATAAATTAAATATATATCTCCCCACCATTTATTGAGCAGTTATTGGGTGCCTGACTCCTTGCTGATTACTCTGCATACATTAGCACATCTAATCTTCATAAAAAGATTAGAAGAGGACTAATATTTCCCCCCCCCGGAGAGATGAGGAAATAAGGCCTTAGAAGGTTAATTATCTGGCCCAAGAACACAAGCTAATGAATAGGAGAGCTAGGATTCAAACCTCAGTCAGTGTGATTCCGAAATTACAAATCCGTCCTTATTTATAAGTCCTACTTGCTAGAAGAAGTCACAGAGTTCAACTTGTTCACAGCAAGGCATAAATTACTAATTTCAGGCCCTTTTCTCGCAGAACATGAGACCCTTAGACATCAAAAATAGGTGGACTAGAGGAAGAGACACCAGTCGGGGTGAGGGTGGGGACACTCATGAGGAAGGAACTGTCCCAGAAAAGACAGGGCCCAAGTTGCCGGTAACTACTTTCACCTACTTTGCAAGTTGACTAGGACAGACTCTGTATATAGCTGGGGGAAGGGTTATGAGGCCACAAGTCCTACAGCAATGAAGCAGGAGAGACAGATATGGCAGTGACGTGCCAGAGCCAGCTTGTGTTGGTTCATGACTGTGACATTTTCAGGAACTCTATGAGACAGTTACTAAGCCCCTTCATCACTAAAACTTAAACTATATGAACCTATAATAAAATGTGTTATGCTAAAACAGATTTATTCAGAATTTATCACTTCCTTGGGGTTTACTATATTTTACTATTATTTCTGCTATTGTCATTATTTGTATTTATTTTATCTGTGTGGTGGAAATTCTGCATAATATTGTGTTATTGCACAATTCTTCTCAACTCTTAGTTCCGTCACATCATGTTGGTGGTTTGAATCAATCATGATGGAAATATTTACACCACACAAATTGGCCAATGCTGCACACAAATCAACTTCCCCATCACAGAGTCTGTTGTTAAGCATTTACCAGCACACCACTGATAGAAAACTGCCTGTTAGCTTAAATTCCTACAATTAGAAATGTGGGTCAAAGGATTTGTATCTTTAAAGGGGATAATGCCCTCCAAAAAGGTTGTACAGATTTTTATTTCTGCCAGCTGTACATGAGGACTCCTGTTTCCTAGTCCTCATTCACTAAAATTTCTAGAAAACTTTTCCCAATTTGATAAGGCGACAGTGGTGCCTCAATAGCTTACATTGTATATCCTCAGTTATTACTGGGGTTGAATGATTTTAGTATATGTTTATTGGCCATTACATTTCTTTGGTAAATTGCCCAGATGTATCATTGCTTATTTTTCTATTAAGTAGTCTGGAATTTTCTTATGTATTTGGAAAAATACTTTAAATATGAAGAATATTTGTCTGCCATATATACACACACATTTTTCCCATTTACGATTTGAAATTTAACATTATTATGTTGATTTTTAAGGTATGTTTTTATTTGTGAAATTAAATTAACCTTTCCCTGGTGCTATTTGTGTTGTGCTTTAAAAACATCAGCTTCCCAAAGATAATGCAGGTAACTACATCTTCTTCTGATATCTTTATGAACTTATTTTCTACATTTAAGTCTTTATCCAGAATCATGAATGGTGTGAAATGCAATGTGGAAATGTACCTTTACTTTTTCCTAAGAATTTAGCTCATGTCTGCAACTTTTATTTCTAGATATTTCCAATGTCTAGCAATCCCAGTACAATGTTAAATGATAGTATAGTAACAGTACTTTATTGTAAGTAGATTTTTCTTTATCTTAATGAAACAATTATGACAGTATGAAGTCTATAAGGATAGCCATTTAATTCTTGTTTGTGGTAATAATACCTACCTAAATGTCAGTCCAAATTCCCAACAGTAAGAAATTAGTTAAATAAATTACAGAATATTTATATCATAGATTATTTTGCTACTATTATAAATTTTATTATAGAAGAATATTCAATAATAAGCAATATTAATTACATTATTTTAAATTAAGTGATATTATCGTAATTTTGCATTGATAATAGATGATTTTCTAAATGTCTACATATAGGGAATGCTAGATTTAGGCAGCTATTTCTTGTTAATGGGACTGTCAGTAATTTTAATTTTCTTTGGGCTTTTCTGCATTTTCCAAATCTCTTTCTATATGCATGTATAGCTATTGTCATCAAAATATAAATATCAACGTATACTGATATGTATGAAGTAAGACATTCTTATTCATCCTATGGAATTATATTTTATTCTTAAAAGTTTTATTTTTTAATTTTTATATCTGAGATGAATGTTACACTGTATTAGATGCCTTTTTCAATCACCTCTTGAAGAATTGTGTGGTTTTTCTCACTTGACCTATTGATCTGATATATTACATTAATAGATTTCCTAAAAATAAATCATCCCTGTCATCTTAGAAGACACTTTTCCTAATTGTCCTAGGCTAATTTAATCCTATGAAGGCCTTGGGTTTCTTCCTCCTAGAGTTAAGAGGTAGAAGCAAGGACCTTCAAATACTTATTTTCCCTTTGACATTAATCTATGTTTTTATAAAACAGTTTTTTACACATGCTTCACATCATTGGATCATGTAACAAATGCAGGCCAAGTAGTATTGTCTCATTTTATAAAAGAAGTAAAAACTGTCCCGAAAAATTCAACATTTACATGGCCAGACAATGGTGGAGCCAGGAAAAGAACACAACCTTTGATATGAAGTACTTGCCTCCTTCTACACTTCAGGGAAACAAAGACCACCCAGGCCTTTTCCATTGAGCTGGGATGGCCACAGCATTATTGCCACCTTCCTTCCTCTCTGCAGATGGGAAAACTTCCTACATTGTCTAAATGCACCAACCACCACTGTCTTGGCCTGGGATTGCTCAGCTCTGATATGGTCTGGGTTGTTCATAAAGAAAAGGAAGTCCAGTTACCACACACAGGACACCAGCAAGAACCCAGTCTGTGGTGGGGTCTCTGCAGTGACAGACACTCAGACCACTCGGCCATCAAGTATGGGGCCGGCTTAACTAAGTACTGCTGATCTCTTATGGGTCCTCAAGCTTGCCCTCAAACAGAGCCGTCCTCTCCCAAAATGATTGTTTCATTTTGACTCCATCCACCTCCAAGACCCACATGCTTCTTATCCTCACCATTTTTGTGGGTTTTTTTTTTCTGGCTCCAGAAGATTTTAGAGTCTATCTTCCCCAATGAGTTCCTTCTGGCCAACCCCACCCATTCATCTGCACAGACATGACCTCTGGGTGGGTTCCCAGCTGTCCTGGTTGCCCCAAGACATCCAGCTTTCAGCTGGGGTCCCAGGGTCATTGCTAACAGTGTCTCCTCTCACTCTCACACACTGCAATGGCCATGAAGAACCCGTGAGGTGGAGCAGAGAGCCCTAGGCCCAAGATGTAGGATCAAAGCCCACTGTCACGGCCTCATCCATCCATCCGGAAAGCCGTTTTGCTCTACTTTCAAAGTCTACCTAGAATTTGACCATTTGCCTCCAGCCCGTCTCCCACTGAGATTCTACACATCATAACCTCTTTATTAGATTGCCTTCTGTCCCTTGCTCCAGCCTTCATTAATTCTAGAACATAGCAACCACAGCCATCCTTTTACAACATAAGCTAAAGGATGTCACCTCTCTGCTCAGAAACATGCAATGCCTCCCATGTCCTCAGCGTCAATGCCCACGTCCTCACAGAGGCCTACAGTGCCCTTTGTAATCTGCCCCACTCCTCAAACCTCGACCCCTGCCCTCACCTCTCTGACCTTATCCTCTCAGGTTCTCACGCCCCAGCTCTTGTCACACTGGCCTCCTGCTATTCCCCACACAGGCCTGACATGCTTGTCTTTGGGGCTTGGTGTAGGCTGTCCCCTCTGCCTGGAATGCCCTTTCCTCAGAGATAACCTGGCTACCCCCCTCTCCTCTTCAGTCAGCTCAAATGTCACCCTCTTCATGAGGTCACTCTGACCACCCTACTGAAAACTGCAACACCTCGCCCAAACTCTTCACCTCCCAGACTTCATATTTTTCCTTATAGAACTAATCTTGTTCTAACAAACTACGTATTTTCCTTATGTATTATGTTGATCATCTTTCTAAGCTCCATATGGCCAAATTTTTACCTGTTTGGCATTAGAACATGAATGCATCATGCATCAAACATAACGAATGCTCAATAGTTATTTATTGAACAAACAAACCAAAGAGCTCCCAAATCAATTTTCCTGCACCCCACTGCCCTCTGGCCCGGGGTCACCCCCTTGCTGGGAGCCTTGACTTAGCAATACACTGAGGAAAGTCCACAAGGCTCATCTTGGAGCAGACCTCTCTGTCTTTTTTTGCCACTCAGTTTACATGTCTAGAAAACAAATGGGCCTCCTCTGTGCGGGAGAGGGACGGCAGTATTAATGGGGATAAATACCAGGCGGCTACCTGCGGCTTCGTGTCCTCTTCATCCTTGTAGTAGTAGAGCTGCTGCGCCCTCAGCACAAAGTACCGTTGCTGCCAGTTCTTCACGATGGACCTCTGCTTCTTCAGCCAGCCCATCTTGATGGGCCTTTCCAGCGGGTTGGGGGTGGAGGACGGGTGGAAGGCCGCCATCTGCTCGCCGGTCATCACGCTCCTGGACCGAGCTATAGAGAGGAACAGACAGGCCGACTGACTGAGGGACATGAAGCAGGGAGCAAAGATGGAGTGCAGAGATGAAGAGAGGAACCCCCGAGGGGGCAGAGCTGCAGCCAGGTCTAGTTCAAGGGTCCAGATCTGTGTTAGAGCAGATCCCCGTGGAACCAGAGAGCGGCCCAGGGCCCTGCTCGGGCTCCGAGCTGGCCTCCGAGCAACGCGCACAGTCCAGCAGCTGCCGCCGGCCCCCGCATTCTGCAAAGTGAAAGATTGGCTGGAGCCTTCCGAAGAGGAAGTGGCCGCAGCATCTGACAAAAGGTGCTTCCTTTTCCTGCGTGGGAGTTACTATCTGACAAGAGAGAGGAGAAAATAATGCCTCACCCCAGGGCTCTGGGTGAGCCCCACGCAGCTGCAGAGGCCTCCGGAAGCTGCCTGGGCATTCTTCCACAGCGGCGGGTTCCGAGGAGGAGCTAGCTGTTAGCTCTGACCTCACCGTCCAGTACAGTTCCAGTCCAATAGATCCCACTGAAACTCCAGGTCCGTCCCTATGGCCAGCCTGCAGGGAGTTCGCACCTCCGGAATTTTCCTACCAGGAGTCATCGAGTGCCCTTTCTGTCCCCTGCCCACCAAGAGAGTTGACAACAGTTTATGCTGGACCCAGGGCCTCGGGTAGCACGTCTCCACTGCCTTTCCAGTCAGGCCATCACTGCCAATACGACTCCGAAGCAGGACTGGAAGCCAGAACCTCCCCCTCACTGCTGGTATAACTAGCTTTTGTCTTCCCTCAAGAGTTCTGACTGTCATCCTGTTGGGTCCCTAACTGTGGCTCCCTGTAGTATCTCTATGGTGACCCTACACCCAGGACAACTCTTTCCTTCCCTTACCTACACAGCGGCCCTTCCTTCACCCTGGTCCCCTTTAATGTTTCCTCCCAACACTGCTGGCCTTCCTTCTCTCCCAACCAGTTTAACAATGACCCTAAGGCCATGTTAGAGCCCTGTGGCTCCTTGACCTTGGGTTGGGGCTCCACACTCACTAATACCCAGTGTCTGTATTCCTTTCTCTCTCCCTTTTTTTTTTCTTTTCTTTTTTTTTCTTTTTTTTTTTTTGTGTGTGTGTGTGTGTGTGTGTGTGTGTGTTACTGGGGATTGAACTCAAGGGCATTCTACCTCTGAGCTATACTCCTAAACCCCCTCCCTTGTAAATACTTTAATTGGTGCATTATACTCTCACATCATTATGTAGTTCAGAGTGATAGGGACATACCTTTTATTTTGAAACAGGGTCTTGCTGAGTTGCTGAGGGCCTTGCTAAGTTGCTGAGGCTGGCCTCAAACCTGTGATCCTCTTGTCTCAGCCTCCCAAGTACTGGGATTACAGGCATGCGTGACCATGCCCAGCTTGCATTCCATTCTTTCTGTCAAGGGTTGCTGGAGAAAGTCTCCATCTCTAACCCCCGCCCATGTTCAGCTTCTGTTGGTCCCTGGAACATTCACAATGCAGCTGCACTAAGCCATCAGCTGCACTAAGCCATCAGCTGCACTCTCACCCCATTTCATTTCACCTGATTAGAGACCACTTTTTCCTTTCCTGGCTCTTGGTGGATAATTGACACAACTTCTCTGAGCCTCTGTTTCCTCACTTGTTAAACTCAGATAATCACAGTCCCTACGATATGGAACTGTTGTGGAGATTAAACTAACATATGCAAACCATTTGGCACAGTCCCTGGTTAAAAGGTAAGCAAATGCCACGCTGATTTTTGTCAAAAGGTGACTTCCTACTCCAAGGATGGAGATCATCTTTGAGAGCTTCCTCAACTTCTCTCTTACTTTGAAATGTTGCTCCATCATCAAGCTGCTTCTCTTCTTTCATCCCTATCTTGAGTGCATTTATTTGCCAACTTCTCCCCATTGCTTTCTCTCTCTTTCTTTCTTTCTCTTTCTTTCTTCCTCTTTCTCCCTCCAGGCCTATGGTTCTCTGCCTTTATTCATGTTCATGACATATTTTCTTTTTTGGTGGTACTGGAGATTGAACCCAGGGACATTCTACCTCTGAGCTACACCCCCAGCCCTTTTAATTTTTTGTTTGTAAACAAGGTCTCACTAGGTTACTGAGAGTCTCCCTGTGTTACTGAGTCTGGTCTCCAACCTGCAATTCTCCTGTCTCAGTCTCCCAAGTACTTAAAGGCATGTGCCATCATGCCCCGCTCATGACATGCTTTCAAATACTAAAATTTTACACAGAATGATAGTCTTTCTTCCACCAACTCCAATTGTATCCAGGATTATCATTCTACATAACGTTCTACCCTTTGGTGCTATAGTGCTGTCTGAAGAGAGCTCTGCCATAATTGGGCTCCCTCAGGCCTCACCAGGGAGCCATGTTCCTGTAACATACTGCACACCTGTGTTCCAGGTTGCAGTCACTTCTGAATTCCCACCAGGGACCTGGAGAGGTTGCAACATAGACTTTATTCAACCTCTCATTGGACAAACATCACCACAAGAGTGCATCTAACCAGTTATAGAGAATTTTTTTTTATATTTGGGTGACAATTTGGCAGAATGCTTGCAAAGGGTTTCTCTCTATCAGTGTGTCCTGGCACCCCAGTTCAAAACTTTCTTCTAGATCTTGTTCCTCAGCTATCTGTTGTTTTCAAGGTCTTTCGCTGCAGATTATGACTTACTCTAAGGCTAGATAAATGATCCTCAAGAACCACAGGAGGGTTTTGGCAGGAGTATGGTTGAGAGGAGGGAATTTGAAGGGCTATATACAGCTGTGTATCTCTACATCAGAGCATGTACCTGACAAAGATGCTTCTTTCTCAGAAATAGGACACACATAGAAATGAAAAGTGTGGTTTGCAAACAAGCCTTTTGGAGAAAGTGGAAAAGTGAGGCAGTGGGGCGGATGCAGGGACATTCTCCCCCAACCTAATAGTCTCAGTGTAGCCCACCCCAGAGTAACTTCTGTGACCATCCACCCGAAGCAATACCAGGCATGGGAGGAGACCCCTCCATGCAGCAATGTAATGAGGAGCCTGTAAATGGTTTCTGGGGTGATGCTATCAAACTGAGCCAACACAGGAGAGGGGGAGATCAGGCAGGTGCCACAGTGTAGCTATGAAGGCTCGGGCCTCTTGGGCCACCCCCAAAGACCCACAGACCTTGTTATGACCTATGGGAGATAGGAGAAATGCACAGTCTCCAGTAGCAAGGAAGAAGTGGGCAGGGGTTAGCAGGAGCCAATAAGACTCTGCAGATTAAAGAGAATTCAAGTTGCACAGAATTGATGCTGGGATATTGTTTTGTGCTTATTTTTCAGAAATGTTTCATGCTTTTCTATGGCAAAAACAACAATAAACAAAAGAAAAACAGTCCCCTTAGAAGCATATTGCAGAATGGCCTGGCAAAGGCAGGAGTAGGTGTGAGGACCTTGTGTTCTCAGACCTGGCTAAGAAGGTGCTTGATAATCTTGAGACAGGAAGGCAACGGACCTATGATCAGGCTTTCATTAACCTTTTATATTATTTTATATTCTAAATGATACCACTCACTGCACATCCAACCAGTGTTTCTTGAGTGCTTAATATCATCCCACAATAATCAGTATGACTATGGACTCTGGACCACTTGTTACAAGTTATAGGATGAGATGGCTCAGTATAAACCTCCCCAATGTTGGAATGGGACCCAAACACTGGGGGTGGGAAGGTTGACAGCTAGGGCCTCAATAAGCCAGTGACTAATCAGGGGAGCTTGCAGTCCCACAAGCAGAGCGATTTCCCATCCTAACTCTTAACATTGTTCACCAGCTAGGCCTATCATGGGACGATTCAAATATCAGAGAAGAAAGCCTGGTGGGCCTTGGTTTTGACTAACTTCCTGGTTAGTTTCTTTGAACAGTCTCTCTTCTTTGTGGGTGTGACTTGTTCCTGGATGAGATAAACAAAGAGATCTGTTACTATTAATGGAGCTGTTTCTCACAATGAAAATAATAACTGCGATAAGCTCTGCTTGCCAGCCAGGCATTGTACACATTGTGCATGTTCCCAGCCCTTTAGGGAGGAGGTCTGAACCAGGAGTGGGCTGCACAGGGCCTGCAGGTGGACCAGGGAGGCGTGGCAAGAAGTTGCTCAAGATTTATAGAACACTCTGGAGCAAGTGGGAAATGAGAGTCTCAATGAGGTCAGAGACATACCCTATGGTAGTGGAGAGAGAAAGAACGAGCCCCAAGCTAGCACTGCACTGCCCCACACACTAGGCACCACCGTGAGTGACTGTGTACAGTTAAATGAATTAAATTAACTTAAAATTAATTTCCTCAGTCACACCAGCCACATTTCAAGTACTCAGTAGCCCCATGTAGCACATGGCTACAGTGTTGGACATCACAGACAGAGAACATTTCCATCAGCACTGAAGATGCTGCCAGTTAGCACCCACTTCCTGGAATCTGAGCTCTGTCATTACAAAGCATGGGATGAAATGAGCCATAAAGGTGGGGTAGCATTGCATTGAAGGGAGAAACTGGGCTGGAGGGTGCAGAGCAGTGGCTTTAGGTGGCAGAGTGAGACTTCAACCTGGATCTGAGAGGTAACAGAGAGCCATTTCCTGTTGCTGAGCAAAGAAGGAATCATGAGCAAACATAGATGAGTTATGTAGTTGGACTGCTCGTGGTGACCTTTAATCCACAGGTGGGGGAAGATACCAGAAAAGAATGAAGAGAAATGGAAGAAGTGCCACATTCCCAGGAATGTTGTTTCTGCAGTAGAAATTAGCAAGGCGTGTTGTCACAAACTTGTAATCCCAGTACTTAGGAGGCTGAGACAGGAGGATTGTAGCTTCTTGGCTAACCTCAGCAATTTAGTGAGGCCCTCTGCAACTGAGTGAGACCCTATTTTTAAAAAATAAAATAAAATAGGGCTGAGGGTGTAGCTCAGAGGTAGAATGCCCCTGGGTTCAATCCCCAGTGAGAAAGAGAGAGAGAGAGAGAGAGAGAAAGAGAGAGAGAGAGAGAGAGGGAGAGAGAGAAAGAAGAAGAAGAAGAAGAAGAAGAAGAAGAAGAAGAAG
>PVJS01017110.1:0-36595 GCA_004027185.1 Glis glis | reverse complement strand
AGGGCCTCACTAAGTAGAGAGAGAGAGAGAGAGAGAGAGACTGGGAGAGAGAGAGAGAGAGAGAAAGAGAGAGAGAGAGAGAGAGAGAGAGAGAGAGAGCTGAGGTTGGCCGCGAACCTGGATCCTCCGGTCTCTGCCTCCCAAAGTACTGGGATTACAAGTGTGCGCCACCACGCCCGGCTTGAAAATATAGTTTTAAATTATTGATGGTTCACAAATTATCTGATTGTAATCTTACTCTAAGAGCTACTTAGAAGAATAATTAAAAACCAATACACCTATACTAATATATGAATATTTTGAAAGACTTGTCCTCAAACTGATATTCTTTCTGAAGTTTGATTTAATCTGTTGTTAAGGCCTTCAACTGAGTTTTATCTGATATACTGAGCTTTTCATTTTCAAGATTTATTTTTGGTCTTTTTTTGGAAATCCCTATCTCTTCATTGAAGTTTTCATTCATAGCCCTCTTTTTCTTCCCTAATTCATCAACTGTTTATATTTATTCTATTGTACTTTATTAAGCTTTCTAAAATTATTCTTTGGAATTATTTGCCCAGCATTTCGTCAACGCCAACATCTTTGGAATCTCTTATAAGAGAATTACTATGTTAAGAATTTTTCTGTTCATATCTTTTATATTTCTGGTTTTTCTGTGTTCAGATTTGTACATCTGTTGACTGAAATGTGATGACCTTCTTAGTGTCTTCCTTCTGATGATGTGTCTTGGGGTATGAGTTTATTGTGTAATTATACATTTCTTTTTTTCCAACTGGACACCATAGTGTAATCTCCCTGTCACTCCTTTGGTTGTGAGTCGTGGGTTTGAGCACAGAGTTTAACAAGATGGAATGCTTCATAAATTTGTGTATCATCTTTGTGCATGGCCCATGCCAATCCTCTCTATATCATTCCAATTTTAGTACAGGTGTATCAAAAGTAAGTACAGTAGAAATTATTTCCAAGAGCAGTCTTAGGTTTACAGAAAAAATGAGCAGCCCATACAGATATTTCCCATATAACACCTACTCTCAATGATGGGAGCTAAACCAAAACATAATTATCACCCCAAATTCATAGCATACATTATGATTGACTCTTGCCATTGTACATTTTTAGGGTTTGACAAACATAATGACACATCTCCATAATTATAATGTCATACAGAATAGTTTCATTGCAGTAAAAATTATTTGTGTTGTACCTATTCATATGCCCCTTCCCCACAATCTAGATTAACCACTTATATTTTTAAGTACTTTTATTGGTTCATTGTAATCTCACATCATTATGTAGTTAAGAATGTAAGAACTTATACTTTTGTCTCATAGTTTTCCATTTCCCCAATGCCATAAAATTGAAGTTATACAAACCATAGACACTTCAGATTGAATTCTTTTACTGAGAAGTATGCATTTAAGGTTCTTCCATGACTTTTCTGGGTTTGATAAATCATTTATTTTTAGTGCTGAATAAGATACCACTAGATGGATGTATTAAAATTTATTTAGTCATTCATCAACTGAAGGACTTATTTGTTTCTTAAAAATTTTGGCAGGTATGACTGAAGTGGATATAAACATTCATGTACAGGATTTGGGGTAGATATAGTTTATCAATACATTTGGGTGAATATCAAAAAGCATAATTGTGGATCGGTTGGTAAGAGCAGGTTTGTATGAAACTTATGGTTTTTCAAAATGGCTGCACTATCTTTCATTTTTGCCAGCAATAAATGAATGTATCTATTTCTTAATATCCTTGCAAGAATTTGGTGCATACAGGGTAATGCCCATTCTGTTTAGTCATTTTATGTAATTCTTATCTAATTTTGTGAAGCACCTTTTCATATGCTTTTTCATAAATATTTATTCTTTTGTAAAAGAAGAATTTCTGTTGAAGTACTTTTCCTGCTTTTATTTTTTAGCATAATTTTTGTGTATTTTGGACAATAGTTATTTAACCAATATGATTTTTGTGAATGTTTGCCTAGTTTATCACTTATATTCTCCAACTTATCGATTATTTTTTATGTATAATGTCTTTGGAGTTATATTTAAAAAGTCATCATTATAACAAAGCTGCTAGACTTTTGCTTTTCTATTTTCTAGTACTTTACAGTTTTGCAATTTGCATTGAAGTATATGATTCATTTTGAGTTTTAGTGTGTGTGTGTGTGTGTGTGTGTGTGTGTGTGTGTGAAAGGTATAAGATCTGAATTTAAAATCCTTGTATGCATATGGATGTCTGGTTGTTCCAGCACCATTTGTTGAAAAGACCATTTTTTCTCTATTGTTTTGACTTTGTTCTTTTGTCAGACATTAGCTGACTGTATGTATATGAGGGTATTTCTAGGCACTCTATTATGTTCCATTGGTTGATTCATCTATTCTTTTGCCAATACCTGCACTGTCTTGATTACTGCAACCTTATATTGTATTTAATTATGTAGTCGGTTGTCCAATTTTGTTCTCCTTCAAGATTGTATTGGCTCTTCTTGGTCTTTACTCTGTCCAAATAGCTTTCAGAATGGTTGTTCTCTATTTTTATTGCATGCAAATTACCATTGATATATGAATGACCCCTCAAAAAATTTATGCTCCAAACCCCAAAGCTGGTCCATATGTTGTTTTACATAGCAAAATGACTTTGCACATGTGATTAAGTATTTTGAGATGGGAAGATTATCCTGGAATATCCATGTGGACTGAATATAATCACAAAAGACTTAATTACATAGGATGATGAGAGTTGGAGAATGATATGTCATGATAGAGGTCAAAAGAATGCAGTAGCAAGCTGAGGATCACAGGTACCAGCTAGAAGCTGGGAAAAGTATATATATATATATATATCCCCTTTAAAACCAGTTACAACTCCTGACAACTGGTAATGCAACACATTTATCTTGTTTTAAGCCCCTGGGTGTGGTAATATGTTATAGCTGCAGGAGGAAACTAATACACTATTTTTTTTTTGGCACTGGGGATTCAACCCAGGAGTACTCTACGTCCAAGCTACACCCCCAAACCCTATTTATATTCTTTATTTTGAAACAGGGTCTCACTAAATTGTGGAGGTCCTCACTAAGTAGCTGAGGCTGGCTGCAAACCCAAATCCTCTTGTCTCAGCCTCCCAAGTACTGGGATTACAAGCATGTGCCACCATGCCCAGCCCCTACACTATTATTAGTATACTTCAGAATTAGGAGATGTATATGATTGGTGTAGGAGCATTTGACAATAAAATCCTTTGTTTATGGATCATTGTATTTCCACAAAATAAATAAAAAATTACTTAGAGAAAAGAAGCTACTCAATTTTAAAAATAATATCACTTTTTAAAATAACTCTTCAAACATAGAATCAGGCATATTTTCTATGCATATGTCCATGGTCTATATATATATATATATATATATATATATATATATATATATGTGTGCATCTTCATTTAAAAAGATAATCAGTGATTGGACATGGTGCTGCATGTCTGTAATCCCAGTGCTTGAGAAGCTGGGGCAGGAAGATTAGAGGTTCAAGGCCAGTCTCAGCAACTTAGTGAGACTGTTTAAAAATAAAAAATAAAATAGGACTGGTCGTATAGCTCAGAGGAAGAATGCTCCTGGGTTCAATCCCCAGTACCAAAAACAAAACAAAAACCAATATCTTTCTTTGGCAGTTTACATGATTCAAGTAATTTTATTATTTCTTCTCTAATGTGATTTATTCTATTTTCAGATATATTTTTCATTGTATTTGTAGCATACGAATTTCAGCTTACTCTAAGACAAATAGATAATTACACTGTATTCTGAACCTTGTATACACTTATTGAAAATTAAAGTAAGGAAACATCAAAAATTTCATGGTATTTAAGTAGATTAAAATAATAACATAAATTGTGTAAAAAGTTAAATTTTCTCTATTACATTTTCAAGGGAAATTCGAAATAAAAATACCTTTTGAAAACAAACTTTTCAATATGGCTTTATTTTGATGTATGAATTGCCAAATTATTTTTAAACCCTAAAATATTTCATAGAGTGTGAAGCGGTGCTTACAAAGCTATATTTATTCAAGTGAAAATATTTGCTGGACATTTGTACTCTAAATAACTACTTTTGGGTGCAATTATAAAATATTTTCAGAGAAACTGAGAAAATTTATAGCCTGTGTAACTTAGAAATTATCTGGCAGTGAACATTATTGGACCACATAATAATTTTACATTTAGATAGAAATTGTAGTTTCTGCTCGATTATAATTGTTAGGTACACAGTCCATTCTTACTTGAATTGGAGCAAGTAACATTGTTTCAAATAACTTAAATTGCTAAAATATTTTCATTTTTTAAAAGAGATGTGCATCCTCCTTGGAGCCTAGGGAAATAGAAAAGCCTCTTTTTTTTTTCCTTTACTTTACTACATATCTGAATGTTGAGTTGAGGTAATTTTACTTCAATGCCACTTTGAAAGGAAGGGTCCTTGTATTCTTCCCCATCAGCCGAAAGCAGTGAAGCATTACAATTCTTTGCCCATCCTATTAATAGACTTGCTATTGAGTGGAGGAAATTCAAGGCCATTTTTAAATCTTGAAGAATTTTACAAAAAAAGTATCACCAGCCAGAGACCAAAGAAAAAGCAAACAAAGCAAAAACTATATTTTGATGCAAGAGATTTAGTTTTCTTATCAAACTCTTTATACTGATCTAGCGTTTTTCTTTTCTCATGCTAATAACACAGCGCATAAATTCTCTTTTAGCCTATATTTTTAATTGAGAAAGAAACAATTGTTAATATTTTAAAGAAAGTACATGAATATGTTAATAATTCTATAACATGTAATTTGAAATAAGTATAATTTTCTGGATTTGTTTTTGTCAAACTACAATATTAAATAGGTGAAAGTGATTATTGTAAAGTATATCTATTAGTTATTTTTAACCATATATTTTCAAATGTATATGCAAACAAACCAACTAATTTTTGTGAAGTTTTAACAATGTAATTATGGAAAGTGTCTAAATGTTACATATTGAGTTGCTTCTGCAGAGATTCTAAAACTAAGCACAACTACCCACTAGATAGTACTTGCTAGTGGTGGTTGAAAAATTAATGGTTTATATTATGTTGCCCCACTTGGAAATAGGCTACTTATAAAATATGAATTTCATAAGCTGTACTTTCTCACTAGCATAACTATTTTATTCTGGTGAGATAGGATTAAATACATCTCTATGGGTGATCTCTAATAGGACTAAACCTGTGTTTATCTATCCACTTTGTATATTGAAGTAACTTAAGTAGTTAACTTTTCCTCTTGTTTTGATTTAATATCCAGTTTTTATACTGTTAATATAATTTTCCAGCCACATAATAATATATTTTTGGCAGTTGATAGAGTAGGTTTAAGAGGAGATTACTGGAATCTATGTTCATTTTAATGAACACATTATTCCAATATTTGACCAGCATTAAAAGCACTAGATTAAACTATTCAAAATCATATTGTTAATTTGCTAAGATAGTTGGATTCAAGTATAAAATCTGGAAGGAAAGAGTTGTCCCTATCACCCTTCCCCCCACTCTGAGCAACATAGAGAGAAATCCCTCCCACTTCAGGAAAGGAGAAGAAATCAAGGTGACACTTCAGATTTAAAACCCAGTACCAAGCTCAGCACAGCGAACTCCAGTGTTGAACAAAGCCACACAATCCCTGCACCCGAACCAGTAACCATGGAATTTTCCACTGGGATTGCATTCGTCAGGAAGCTGACTTCCCCTACCATGCCTCCCCTGACTGGATGCAGCATAGGGGGGAATAAGACTTCATCCCCTAGAGACAAGGGCATGAATGTTAGCACAGGATTTCACTTTAGAGTTCAGTGGGAGGCCCACTGCAGTGAGACCTAGCACCAGGCAATACACACATGCCCCTGTACCTAGGTCATACTTTGCAGTTGGAGACTCTAGACATCACCCAGTGTCATGCAGCTACGTGCTCCTGTGAGACATACTCAGATATTGGCCTGCATCATTGTCAGTATTGGAGTAGGCACACAGCACCCACCCTCCAAAAAAAGTGAGCTCTGCAGACCTGACCTGACATGGCTGACTTCAAAATCTCCCAAAACTGTGTGCAAATAAATCTTCCTTTCTCTATGTTGTCCCAGTGGCCATAATTCTCAGATGCAATCCTGCTTAGCATCAGTCTCAGCAGCCAATGTACTGCCTCCACTACCCATCTTTAACCTTAAGCAGAACAGCCATCCCCAGGCCAGTGCAAACAGAGAGGCTCAACGTGTGCCCCAGCATCAGGCAGAGACCTATACTCTGCTTGGACAGACTGGTGTTTTGGCCCTCATTGCCCTACCTGTAGCAAGGGCCTTAGTGTACCTCTCAACATGTGCAGGTCTTTGTGGTTGTGAAATTCAGTGCAGCCCAGCTTAGCAACAGCCTGTTGGCCAAGGGACTGCCTTTACCAACAATATCTCAACATCATATCAAAACATATTTTGGAGCAAGATTATATCACTAGTAATAGGACAGAGCAGTAAGCTCAGGATATTGCCCTGAAATTGGTGCTGGGTTGAAGAAACCTAATACTGGGAACACCTAACAGCTCCCATGTATCAACAGTATTCAGAGAACTATTCACTCACTTATAAAAAGCCAGAAACTGACCGGGTAATAACCACTATGGGTATATGGATAAATTTTAGGATAGGTTGGGTGTATGTTACTGGGGATTGAACCCAGTGGCATTCTACGTTTGAGCTATACTCCCAATCCTTTTCATTTTTTAAATTTTTTTGTTTATTTGAAACAGGATCTCACTGGTTTGTTGAGAGTCTCACTCACTATGTTGCTGAGTCTGTCCTTGAACCTGCGATCCTACTGTCTCAGCCCCCCAAGTACTGGCATTACAGGTGTGTGCCACCATGCTAAGCCTAGTATAGAGAATCTTAATAAAGCTATTTTAAGAAAATTAAATGAATTTTAAAGTAAAATGATTCAGTACTCTAAACAGAAAAACACCATAGAAATGGAATAGATTTTTTTTTAAAAACTCAAAGAGCCAGGGATGGTGGCTCACACCTGTAATCCCAGTACTTGTGAGGCTGAGACAGTAGGATTGCAGATTCGAGGACAGCCTCAACAACTTAGTGAAGCTGTCGACAACTTAGCAAGACCCCGTTTCCAAATAAAAATATAAAACTGGGCTGGTGGTATAGCTTGAAAATAGAATGTCCATGGGTTCAATCCCCAGCACCTCAAAATAAAAATCAAACAGATACACAGCAAAATTTAAATCATAATAGATGTCATAAATAGCAAAATATATCAAACAGAAGATGAAGCTCAAAAAGTTGCTATATGAAAAGCATAGAGGTAAAAAGGAAAAAAAAAGAAATGATAAAAGCTTATGGAAACCCTTGGATAGAATTAAGAAAAACAAAAACTGGTTATTGGAGTTCAAAACAGATTGAGAATGCCAAAGGAATTGAAATCCTATTCAAATAGATAATAACAGAAAACTTTCTAAATATAGAGAAGGATACAGTTATCCAGGTACAAGAAAGATGCACAACTTCGTGAGACCCGGTTTCAAAATAAAGTATAAAAAATAGGTCCGGGGGTGTAGCGCGGAGGTAGAACACCCCGGGTTCAATCCCTGGTACCGCAAAAAAAAAAAAAAAAAAGAAAAAAGAAATGTGGTATATGTACACAGTGAAATTTGACCCAGCCACAAAGAAGAACAAAGTTACAGCATTTGCAGGAAAATGGATGAAAATAGAGAATACTATGTCAAATGAGATCAGCCAGTCAAACAAAGTAAAGGATAGAATGTTTTTGGTCATATGTGGAAGCTAGAAAATAAAAAAAAAGGAAACAAAAGGGACTTTAGGTAGTAAGGAGAGAGACCAGTAGAATAGTGGAAGGGGAGAAAGGGAGAGGAAGAAGAAGAGCTGATGAATGAAACAGTTCAAATTATGCTATGCTCATGTATGAAGTTATCACTACCAATCTTACTAATATGTATATGGAGGGCAGGCAGTGGGGTGGGGCCTAAAGAGAAACATACCAAGATATGTGTGTGTGTTTGTTTGATTTCACTATGATATATAATTAAAATGCACCATTAAAAGTATTTTTAAAAAGATAGAGAGTGATTTAAGGGTTAGTAAATAATACCCAAGTATGACACCTTGCAGACAAAGAAACTCTCTTCCCAACTAAGAACACCCAGAGGCTAAAAGTGAAGACATGGAATAAGACATTTCGTGTAAATAAAATTCAAAATAAAGCAGGACTACTCATACTTATATAAAATAGATTTTAAATCAGAAACAGTAAAAAATAGACAAGGAAGATCCAAATGTAATGATAAATGAGTCAAGTCAGCATGAGAAAATAATAATTATAAATATATAAGCACTCAATATGAAAGTATTTATATTTATAAAGCAAACATCAGTAGAATAAAAGGAGAGGTCAATAAAACCTTATTAGGGGAATTTACCACCCTACTTTAGCAATGGATATATTATATAATCTAGACCAAAAAAAAATCAAAGTAATATCAGAGTTAGATAGAACCTTGACCAAAAGGATCTAAAAGACATCTACGGAACATTCCATCCAAAAAATACAAAATACATATTCTCATCAGGATATGGAACATTCTCCACGATAGATCATATAAAAGGCCAAAAAAGAAGTCTCAAACTTCATAAAAAACTGAAATCATATCAACTATCTTTTCTGATCAGAGTGCAAAGCAATTAGAAGCCAATAATAACAACAAAAACATTTGGAAACTATACAAATAAATGAAAATTAAATAAGTTACTCCCAAACAAATAATAGATCAAAGATGAATTGAAGGCCAGGCGTGGTGTCACATGCTTGTGGGAGGCAGAGACTGGAGGATCTGGGGATCTGGGTTCGTGGCCAGCCTCAGCTACTTAGTGAGGCCCTCCGCAACTTCGTGAGACCCAGTTTCAAAATAAAGTATAAAAAATAGGGCTGGGGGTGTAACTCGGAGGTAGAACGCCCCTGGGTTCCATCCCCGGTACTGCAAAAAAAAGAAAAAAAGATGAAGTGAATAAGAATATTATAAGATTCCTTAAAATCAATGAAAATGGAAACACAACCTGTCAAAATCTATGGGATATGACATAGGTAGTACTAAGAGAAGTTTGATATGAGACCTGTATTAAAAAGTGGGAAGACCTCAAATGAATGACCAATCACTGTATTTCATAGAACCATACACATAAGAACAAACCCAAACAACAATATGTGGAAGGAAATAAATATTAAAGATCAGACTAAAATCAATGAAATATGGAGTTAAAAAAGCACAAAAGAGCAACAAAACAAAGAGCTGTTTTTTCCTTTTGATAAGATAAGCAAAATTAACATACCATTAGGTAGACTAACAAAGAAAACCAGAGAGAAGATTCAAATAAAGTCTCAGAGGAAAAGGAACAAATTACAACTGACACATAAATACAGGGGATTATTATGAACAACTATATGGCAACCTTGACAATTTAAAAGAAATTGGCAAATTTTTGCATACATACTCAATACCAAGACTGAATTATGAAGGAATGGAAAACCAGAGTAGACTCATAACAAGTAATCATATTTCATTAATAAAAAAAGAAAAAAACCATCAAAGAAAAAGACCAAGGCCAGACTGCTTCACTGCTATGTTCTGCCAAGTACTTAAAAAAAGCAATACTAATTACCCTTAAGTTTTGCAAGAAAAAAATATTGAAAAGGAAGGCACTTTTCCAACCATATTCTGTGAGGCTAGCACAAACCTGATACCAAAATCAGGTAAGTACACAGGAAAACTTAATACCAATATTCATATTTAACATAAGCATAAATCTCCCCCCAAACAAAAATAATTCAATCAAGAAAGGACAATTGAGCAGAATAGATACTTCTCAAAAGAAGAAATATAAATGGCCAACAAAAATTTTTTAAAAAAATCCTACCTAACTTTATTACCAATTAGGGAAATGTAAATTGAAACTATGTTGAGATACATCTAAACTCCAGTTAAAATGGGAATCAACATGAATAAAAGCAATAATAATAAATGCTAGTGAGGACGTAGGGAAATAGAAACTCTTATACACTGTGGGTGGGATTTCAAATTAGTATACTCATTATGAAGATCTGAAAAATTAAGGGCCACATGTTATCTCTCATATGTGCAAGCTAGAGAGAAAAAAGGAAAGAAAGGGGACCTCATGAAAATGAGGAGAGACCAATAGAATTGCAGAAGGAGATCAGTGGAAGGAGGTGGAGAAGGAAACAGACCAAATAATGTTATGTGTGCAAGTATGAAAGTATCGCTATGAATCTTACTATCATTTAAAATTGAAAAAGAACAAATAAAAATAAGTAGTAAATCTATATAGTATATATAGTACTATATATTTACTATATATATTTACTATATATATTTACTATATTATGTATATTTAATATATATACATACACACACAAACACACAGAAAAAAGAAATGCCTATGGTTCTGGTCAAATGATTCAGTTGTAAAATCAAGGCAATATATATTAATGAGTTAAATACCAGATGCATATACTGTAATGTCTTATTAACAAATTACGGCAAAAATCAATCTTTGTGAATGTAAATTCTAAATCTTTTTTCATGCATTAAAATTGGAAAAATAAAAAAGTCATTAAATAAATGTCCATCTATATTTGGTAGTGAATGGTAATTTAGCATATGTAATGGTTTGGATTTAGAATATCTACCTAACCCTTACAGAAACAAAGTAGCAATGTTGGAAGCAGGTGTTGGTTACTAAGGAGGTGTCCCTGGTTGTGTGGCATTGGGGAATATATGATTCCTCCTCTTCTTGCTCTCTCTCTCTCTCTCTCTCTCTCTCTCTGCTTCTGGCCTCCATGATGTGAGAGCAGAGCTTTGCATTCTGTCTGCTTCCCACCACCATGCCCTAAGCTCCACTGACCTGGCCTGACATGGGCTGACCTGTAAATCTCCAAAAACTGTGAGCAAATAAACTTTCCTTTAAGTTGTGTGGTTAGTTATTTTGGATTGAGGCAGTAAGAATGATGACTGAGACAGAAATTGGTATCAGAGGAGTGATGTCGCTGCTATATCTAAGCCTGACCATGTGTTTTGTTAGTCTTTGGAACACATTTGTGAGAGGAAGTTGGAAGTGCCAGAATGTAACTAGAAAGACAGATGGTAGAGAGTGTGCTCAGGAGATTTTGGAGGGTTAAGAGGACCCCGTTGGAAAATGGAGTAGAGGCCACATGTGTTAACATTCTGGCAAAGAACTTATCAGCATTTTGCCAGTGTCCTGAAACTGCATAAGGCCAAATTTAAAGATGATGAATTGATTAAACTGGAAGGGGAAATTTCAAAACAACAAAGTATCCAAATTGCATTATGAATATTGATGTCCAGTGGATTTGGGGAGTGATAAGCAAAGCAGAGAGATATAGATTTGCAGTTTGGCCAAAAGGCATGTGTAAAATTGGGTGTTGTGAAAGAAAGTAAGCTGGATGAAAGGAAGGAGGAAGCATTGGTCATGATGGAATCGGGGCTAGTGGAAGTCCAGATGTAGGTGGAGCTAACAGCAGCTATAATGTAGGCAGGTCCAGCAGCTATGATTGAAAAGGAATCAATGGCAGTGCTTATAAAAGGTGGGACTACCTTTCCTGCTGGCAGTCAATCTTGGTGCTCATTTAATGCTGGTTTTGCTGGAAAAAAAAGGGGGTCATGGAGTCTTCCCCTAGATTTCAAAGGAGGGCCTGTGAAACCAGGCAATCTGTGGCAGGGTTGGAATCCCTGCAAACAGGCCCAAATGGGGCAAGTTGAGAAGCTGTGAGGGTGAAGCCAAAGTTACAAGGAAAACTGAGATTTAGGGATACCAGAAATGTGTAATGTCTGAGAGGAAAGGTTGCAAGCTGCAATCCACAGAGACAGGGTAGAAGAGCAAGTATGTTGCCCATTACAATCAACCAGACCATAGGGGAGGAGTACCAGGGTCCCTTGGGGATCATATCTCACCACCATGTTCCCTGCATGCTAGAAGTGGAGCTGCAGGATCAAATGCTTGCTCTGCTGGATTTTGTTGATGTTTTGCTTTCATTCCTTCTTTCTATGTCCCTATTTCTCCCTTTTGGAATACAAATGTTTACTCTGCCCCATTGTACATCGGATGTATGTAACTTGCTTTTTGTTTTAATAGGGGCTCACAGCCAAGGGTTTACCTTGAGTCTCAAAGGACTTTGGACTTTGGGATTTTGAGTGATGCTGGAACTATTAAGACTATGGGAACTCTTGGAGATGGAATAAATGCTTATTGCATTGTGAAGTGGCCCTGAGGTCTAGGGGTCAGAGGCAGAGTGTAATGCTTTGGATTTAGAGTGTCCCCCTAGACATCATGGAAACAAGATAGCGATGTTGGAAGTGGAGCTTGGTTGCTAAGGAGTGGTCACTGGGGTTGTGGTCCCTTGGGGATTATATGGTTCCTATTCTCCATGATCTCTCTCTGCTTCTGGCCAACATGATGCGAGAGTGGAGCTTTGTGCCCTCTCTCTCCCTTTCTCTGCTTCCTATCACTATGCCCTGAGCTCTGAAACATGGACTGACATAGACTAATTTTTTTGTGTGTGTGGTACCGGGGATTGAACCCAGGGGCATTCTACCTCCGTGCTACACCCCCAGCCCTATTTTTTATACTTTATTTTGAAACCGGGTCTCACGAAGTTGCAGAGGGCCTCACTAAGTAGAGAGAGAGAGAGAGAGAGAGAGAGGAAGAGAGAGAGAAAGAGAGACAGGAAGAGAGAGAGAGAGAGAGAGAGAGAGAGAGAGAGACAGGAAGGAGAGAGAGAGAGAGAGAGAGAGAGAGAGAGAGAGAGAGAGCTGAGGCTGGCCGCGAACCCGGATCCTCTGGTCTCTGCCTCCCAAAGTACGTGGATTACAAGCGTGCGCCACCACACCTGGCATAGACTAATTTTTTAAATCCCCCAAAACTGTTAGTAAGTAAATCTTCCTTCCTCTCCTTTATATGGTCAGTCATTTGGGATTATGGCAGTGAGAATGTTGAAAGACAGAGCATATAAACTAAATAGAAAAGTAAAAAATATTACAGCTGGCATTTCAAAAATAAAATAACACAAATTTGCTTTTCAGGCTCATATGTGTCCATTATCCGTAGTTCACAAACTTCTCTGCATATATTTAATTATTTTATTGATGATGAAAAACAGACATCAACATTTACTTTGTCTGTCAGAGATAATGCTTTATAAGCTGTGCCAAGAGAAATTCAAACATTTTCTGAGAATAGGAATATACATTTGTTAGTGTTTTTATTTTTTTCAGTGTGTTATGTCTGTAAGACACAAATGGGATGAAATATATCGACATAAAATGTCAACAGTTCGCTCTCACTTGCCATTCTACTGCATCAAAAATGAAACAAATATATAGACCAGAATATACCATGTACCATTACTTCATTATTTTTAATAAAACATACAATATTACATTAAAATTTTACAATATTTGATGTTTATGTAGTATACCATTATGGAACAGACCACCATGCAAACAAAACATAAACTAATTAGTGGATAATTTACATAATATATGAGAATTAACGGTCATTCAATACATAACTTTTTAACATAATATTTTTATAATTAAATATTATAACCCCACTAAGTAAATTCTTGTGAAATTAGATATGATTATTTCAAGCCCCATAAAAATAAATTGTTTTTTTTCAAGGATTATAATAAAAGATAAAATTTCTACAGGAGCCATAACTCCCAAGGTATTATTGTGGTATAGATTACCCATAAATCCTATGAGCCATCACTATTTCTATTGAAATACTAACAACCACTCTATAAGATATGAGATTATAAAGTAGCTTTGTAGTTTTATGAACCATATCCACTTCTTTTACAGGAAACATATACTAGAGCTTGCTTTATGGGATTTATGAGCACATCATCAGGAAGGTATTATTCAATGGGAAATGATTTCAAAACCAGTGAATATCTATAAATTGTATTGATGCAAAACTATAGTCTAATTATAGAAAACAATGTATCTGCTTCTAAACTCATAAAAATATTAACTAAGAACATTTCTTTATTCCTCTTAATTATACCCTCATGCTTCCAAAATAATGTAGTTCCTCCAAGACTTAAAGTGAGGTTGTATACTATATATTCAGCAATTAAGAGTTGAAATTCATTTCTCTATGTCTGTTGTTACAAGTTGTACCTCTTAGGCTGACAGAGGAGGATTGCAGGTTCAAGACTGGCATGCTCTTCTTAGTGAGATCCTATCTCAAAATAAAAAAATAAAATAGGGTTGAGGATATAGCTCAGAGGTAGAATGCCTCTGGGTTCAATCCTCAGTAGCACACACACACACACACACATACATACACACACACACACACACTTATATCTCTCAATAAACTTTCTTTTATCTTTAAAATATTTAAAAAATTTATATGCAACATTTATATTTTAGACTCAACAAACATTTAAAATCTTGGATACTAGCCAGTTGTGGTGGGTACTCCTGTAATCCCTGTACTTGGGATGCTAAGGCAGAAGAATTACAGGCTTGAGGACATCCTTGATAACATAGGGAGAGACTCTTAACAAACTAGTGAAATCCTGTTTCAAAAACAAAAAATAGGCCGGGTGTGGTGGTGCACACTTGTAATCCCAGTACTTGGGAGGCTGAGACCTGAGGATCCGGCCAGTCTCGGCTATTTAGTGAGGCCCTCCACAACTTAGTGAGACCTGTTTCAAAATAAAGAATAAAAAAATAGGGCTGGGGGTGTAGACCGAAGGTAGAATGCCCCTGGGTTCCATCCTCAGTTCCGCAAAAATCAAAATAAAAAAAATAATGATACCTATTAAATATATTGATGATTTCATATAAACAAATTTAATTAATTTAAACTTTATAATTTATATTACATAATTTATATGTGTTACTGTTTTATAAAATTAATCCATAAATATTCCTCTTTTCTGGGTGTAAAAGTTGAAAAGGTATTTATTCCATTATATGACTAAAATATTTCAGTAAAAATTTACATGATTAACTAAATGGTAATTTTTCAGTGCTATTATGGGTTAAGTTATAATGTGGTATAACCTCAAGCTTTTACCTGGCATCTAGCCAAACACACAAAATTTAAATATTTTCAAAATTTTATTAAATGTGCAAAACTGTCTTTTGGTCAAAATCTACTTTGAAAAGTACTCACACTTTTACTTCTTAAAGTTGAGAAATTAAATTTAACATTGCAAGATTGTTTATTCCATTACAGTATATTTAATTTCATGAGAAATCATGCGTATGACATTCATTTTTATTTTTTAAATCCAGAACCTGGACTTACAGCTAAAAACAGATCAGATTATCAAGAAGCATTTTAAAATATAGAATGCATGTAGGAATAAGTAATAAGAAATATCATCTAGTGTAAATGGGCCTTGGTCTTAACACTAGTTAAAGAAGGCTGTAAAAATAAATGGATGTTTGCTTTGGTGTGGGAAAATGTTGACATTTATTTTCCAAGAAAAGTAAAAGATTAAAAAGCCAGTCAGGTTTAAATTAATGTACAATGTAGAGATCTTCATTCCATCCCTGTAAACCTGGAGAAACATAGTGTTCAACATAGCCCTTGAGAAAGGATGATCATCGGTTTGGGCCACCTTACCAATGGATCATCTAAATGTTTATTTCTATCAATAGTAAAAGAGGTGCCAAGAAATGGCACATCCATAATAACACTTTTAAAAGTACACACTATTAAAATTCATATGAGAAATCTTAAGATTTATATCAGTTTATTAATGTTGCCACAACACAGTAACACAGATTGTGTGTTTTAAATTATAGAAATACATTTTCTCAAATTTCTGAGGACTGGAAGTCCAAGATCATGATGTCAGCAAGTTGACTTTTTCTGAGACTTTCTACTCGGCTTGTAGATGGTCATCTTCTTCCGGAGCCTTTACATGGTCTTCTCTGTGTACATGCCTGTGTCCTCATCTCATTTTACAATGATATCAGATTGGATTAGGATCTATATATCTGACCTCATTTTAACTTAGTTACCACCTTAAAGACACTATCTCCAAATGTAGTCACATTCTGAGGTACAGGGGGTTAAGCTTTCAATAAATAAGTTTTTGTGAGGTACAACTCAACTCATAAGAATACTCTAACATGAATTATTCCTATAAAATATTTAAAATACTGTATGGAAAATCAAATTGTGGAAACTATACAGAGTATTAGGCTCAGTACATTTAAGTTACATTATTTTGAGTAATGATCAAAGGGGTTTTAGTATTTACTTTAATATTTTAATTTTATTACTTTATTGTATGTATAATTAAAAATTATAATAAACAATCATAATTCTGAAATTATGAGAAGTGAAAAATTCCAAACTAAACAAAAAGTGATGATAGAGATAAAAAACAGAAATGAATTCTAATGCAGATACTATTAGCATGAAGCATAGATTATTTGAAGGTAAAATTAATAAGAATTAAAACAATTAATTTAAATATAAATAAGAATATATAGTGACCATATACTTTTATGCCTATAACTATAAATGAAAATAACGAATTTAGTCCACAAACAAATGGATACCAGAACATCATGTTTAGACATTTTAATCAAATTAAATTACCTTCTCAAGCACATTAAGTGATGTGTTGATGAAAGCAGAGGGTTGAAGACGCCACACTGCTGCTATGTTTCAAGATGTGGGAAATGACTTTAAGCCAAGAAACAACGATGTCTCTAGATGCTGGAAAGTGTAAAAAGGGAAAGGTTTACCTGGAACTTCCAGAAGGATCTAGCCCCTTGCATACCTTGGCTTTGAAATAGTAAGACTGATTTTTGTACTTCTGACCTTCATAACTATATGATAAGTGTGTGCTGTTTTGAGATACTAACATTTTGGTAATTTGCTATATAGCTGCAATATGGAACTAATGTACCTGGGAACTAGAACTTCCTCAAGGCCAAGACAACCGTGGAAAACCACTCCATGCTGAATGACAGCAAATAAAACCTCTATTTCCTGTCCATAATGGGCACTTCTTTGTCCCTTTCCCAAATCTGAAAACCAATGATTCTTTTTTCTGCTATTCCTTGTATTGAACAACGAAAACTGGTATTTCAGTGCATATGATCTAGCCATGACAGAAAAACTGTAGGCCATTTCCTCCAATGTATACTACTGACTCTGGGCTTCGGTATCAAATCTGATCTCTGTTTAAGCTTGGATCTGGTCAGTCTCTGGATATTTCATTCTGCTACGGCTTAGATCTGGAATGTTCTCCTAAGTCTCATGTGTTGAAGGCTTGGTCCCCAATACAGCAATGTCCAGAGATGGGACTTTAGGAAATGGTTGGATCATGAGGGCTCTAACTCCATCTGTGGATTAATCCATTTGGTGAATTAATAATTTTTTTTTTTTTTTTTTTGCGGTACCAGGGATTGAACCCAGAGGCATTCTACCTCCGCGCTACACCCCCGGCCCTATTTTTTTTATACTTTATTTTGAAACCGGGTCTCACGAAGTTGTGGAGAGCCTCACTAAGTAGAGAGAGAGAGAGAGAGAGAGGGAGAGAGAGGGAGAGAGAGAGAGCTGAGGCTGGCCGCGAACCCGGATCCTCCGGTCTCCGCCTCCCAAAGTACTGGGATTACAAGCGTGCGCCACCACGCCCGGCTCCATTTGGTGAATTAATAATTTAATGAATACCGAGAGGTGGTGGAAACCATAGGCAGATGAGGCATATTTGGAGGAAGTAGGTGTTTAGGTAGCTTACTCTTAAGGACTATATCTTGCCCTTGACCCCTCTCCCTTTCTCTTGTTCTGTCTCTACCTCTATCTTTATCCTTTCTGACTGCCATAAGAGAGCAGTTTTCTTCAATCACACCATTCCTATATAGTTCCTCTTAAGGACTACATCTTGCCATTGACCCCTTTCTCTTTCTCTCGTTCTCTCTCAACCTCTATCTTTCTCCTTTCTGACTGCCATGAGAGAGCAGTTTTCCTCAATCACATGATGTTTTTGCCTTGGAGCCAGCCAACCATGGACTGAACCTCTGAAACCATTACCCAAAATAATGCCTTACTCTCTTATATCATTTATATCAGAAATTTTGGTCATAGGAAAGAAAAACTGACTAAGACATATTTCTTCTTTTTATTTTCATCAACACATTTCTCCATCCTTCTTATTCCAGTGTATATAGTTTGAACTTTTGATTAAGTATACAGGAACAAACTCTGTTTGATATCCGATTGGTCTTGGCAAGAATATTAAAGTAGAAAAAACCCTTTAGGCTAGACTAATAAGAACAATTAAGACACATTCTTAACCCATCTTATATGGAATTTGCTACCATCCTAGGGGAACCTAGGTCATGACCTTGTCAAATACCTGGGAGCCACAGCACCAGTGGCATTTAAGCAAAATAAATTCTCATAGGATTCTGAATGCTAAGATTTTCTGCTCTTGTGATTTTATATAGGTTACTATTCTAGGATCCTGGTTATCATAGCATACTAGTTTGAGAGTGGGTGCTAAGTAATTGAGACTTAATCTGGTAGTTACCAATGACTTTTGGGTCCAGAATCCTTTAATCTTAAATTTCATAACCAATAACAGTACAATGATGACATTGCAATGGTATTAAAAACGTGAGTTTCTTGGATTATAGTAATTGCTCAACCAGTAAAATAATTCCAGCATCTTCTTTAAATAATAATTGGAAAGTGTCTTTCTAATAAATCAAACTAAGCCATATCAACATTTTGGGAAAAATTTTATTTATACATATTTCATCAAAGTAGCATCTTTAATGAGATGAATGATGGACTGAAGAACCAATTTTACTATTAATCTTTCATTCTAGCATCCCATTCCATTTATTTCAATTATGATACTTCATGGATATTATGAATCCTTCACATGACATATTAGCTCATGCATATTTAACAAGACAAATTGTGCTGAAAAGAGCAAACTGTTTGATAAGACTTCCTTAATCATGGGGCAGAAATTCAGACATAACTATATATTTTTCAAAGGAAATCAAGAATTTTTTAGTTTGGTTTGTCATTCTTAAGATATTTGTACTAGTTTTTTAAAAATAAAAGCATAAATTAAGAGTTATACAATGAAATTGAATGAATTGCTTAATAGTTATAAAATGTATTCATCTTTTATGGTGACATGAAACTTGCCAACTGAGAAAAAAGTCAAACACAAACCATTTATTAAAATTTTAAACATTCAAATAAGACAGTAAAATACAAAATAAGGTAGTCTCATTTGTTTATATGAGTGTCTTTTTTGGATTAAAGGAAATTATTTCCTTTTTCTCACCAGTTTTACATATCAATACATAGAAAATATAAATAAGGATTCATCAATTGTTATGAAATAAAATATTCCCAGTAAAGTGACTTGCTTAATTCAACTGTGTTATATATTTGTGTGTGTATATTTTTAAAGTCAATATTTTTGCTATCATCATTATTTCTTAACATTCTCTTTTTTTGCCTGTGTGGTACTAGAGTTGAACCCAGGGACATTCTACCTCTGAGCTATACTCTTAGCCCTTTTTATCTTTTATTTTGAAATAGGGTCTCACTAAGTTGCTGAGGGCCTCACTAAGTTGCTGAAGCTGTCCTTCATCCTGAAATCCTCCTGTCTCAGCCTCCCAAGTACTGGGATTACAGGCATGTGTCACCACACCCGGATATCACAAACTTTTAAAATTACAAACAAAAAGTCTAACACAAATCTATTAAAATTGCAAAGTGAATTGTAATGCTGGTAGATTGCAAAAATAGCACAAATCCATCCCATCCCTATTTGCCTATAATTCACAATGTGACTCTTGTAAGTGGGTGGGGCCCATGGTCTTGAACCCCTTGAATCAAGTCTTGGTCAGATGACTAGATGTGGTCAATGAGTCATGAGAAAATTCTGATACCTGCAGAGATTTGAAAAGCACTTGCACATGGGAGCAGTTCTATCAGCTGCATTTGGGCTATTCTTCCAGATGATGGGAAGTAATAGGTCAAGTTAGCCCCAGTGACCCATCTGATGTCTACCACCAGACATATACATAAGGTTTTCCTACACAATGTACCCCTATCAGGTGAATGTGCAGTCTCAATAAGTTGGCCTATACCATCATTTGGTGTGAATATGCTGGATTTTTGAGATTCAAATAGGTATATATTTGTTTGCTTAAAAGTACATTTCCCAGTTGGCAGGGATTGCATGAGGTTCTAAGTCTGGTCTCTCATATAGCCCCCAAAATATTAAGGTACATGTTTAATGGAATATAATGTGACCTGCATTTTTATATGCCTATATTCATCAATATATCTTCTTTGATTAGGTGTTTATTGAGGTCTTTTGCCCATTTTTTAATTAGTTTTAATTTTTTAATTAGCCTTTCTTCTTTTTATTAAGCTTCAAGAGTTTTTTAGAACATATTTTGGATAATAGTCCTTTGTTAAGGTATTTAGCTTCTCTGTATAAGTGCTGAAATCGTCTTCTCAAAATCGACAAAATAATTGGATGAAATATTGAGGAGGGTTACATTGAATGTATAGATCATGTAAGCCAAGAACTGACTTTTTTTTGTTTGTGTGTGTGGTACTAGGCATTGAACCCAGGGGGTTCTACCTCTGAACCAGCCTTTTTTTAATTTTTTATTTTGAATCAGTCTTGCTAAATTAGAGCCTGCCTCTTAAATACTGAGATTACAGGTGTGAACCACTGCACCCAGCAAGAACTGATTAACATCTTGACAACTGAATCTATGTATCTGTGATCATGGAATATCCCTCCATTTATTTAGTGTTTTTTATTTCTTTTTTTATCGCAAAAACTGTGTCTTTTTCTTTTTTATATTCATTTATTGGTGCATTGTAATTGTACATTTTGATAAGCATCAGGGTAGCAGCATCATACATGAACACATTGCTCATTTAGCCCTCCCTCAAATCCCACCCTATTCCCTCTCCCCTCCCTCCCTTTCATGCTCCACATAGAGATTGAGTCTTATAAGTTTGTGTATATACATCATGTGCTATAGTGTGATTCCCTCCACTCCCCTCCCAACTCCCTCAGTTAGGTCACCTTCTTTGTTCATCTAAAGTTTTCTTCTTCTTTGTAGGGAGTCCCTTCTAAGTCCCATTCTATCTAGTTTCCACATATTAGGGGGGACATCCGACTTTTCACTTTTAGTGACTTACTAATTTCACTTAGCATAATGTTCTCCAGTTCTCTCCATTTCCCTGCAAATGATGTAATTTTGTTCTTCTTTGTGGCCGTGTAAAATTCCATTGTGTACATAACCCATAGTTTTGTGATGCATTCATCTATCCATGGACACCTTGGCTGGTTCCAAAGTTTGGCAATTGTGAATTGTGCAGCTATAAACATAGATACATATGCATTAGTCTGGTAGTTTGGTTTCAGTCCTTTTGGTAGATGCCTAAAAGTGGTATTGCTGGGTCATACGGTAGGTTCATTCCTGTTCTTCTGAGGATCCTCCACAGTTTTCCACAGCAGTTGCACTAATTTGCAGTCTCACTAACAGTGTAGTAGAGTTCCTACTTCTCCACATCCTTGCCAGTATTTGCTGTTG
Source organism: Glis glis (assembly GCA_004027185.1). Taxonomy (NCBI): domain Eukaryota; kingdom Metazoa; phylum Chordata; class Mammalia; order Rodentia; family Gliridae; genus Glis; species Glis glis. The sequence goes on along the minus strand of PVJS01017110.1, from coordinate 14,828 downwards.
TTGTGTTTTTAATGATTGCCATTCTAATTGGGATTAGGTGAATTCTCAGGGTAGTTTTGATTTGCATCTCTCTGATTGCTAATGATGTTGAACATTTTTTCATACATTTATGGGCCATTTGTATTTCTTTTTCTGTGAAGTGTCTATTTAGTTCACTTGCCCATTTTTTGATTGGGTTATTTGTTTTTTTAGTGGTGATTTTTTTTTAAGTTCTCTGTATATTCTAGATATGAGTCCTCTATCTGAGGAGTAGCTGGCAAAAATCTTCTCCCATTCTGTCAGTTCTCTGTTGAGGTTCTTGATTGTTTCCTTTGCTGCATAAAAGCTCTTTAGTTTAATGCGATCCCACGTATTGATCCTCATTTTAGTTTCCTGTGTCTTTGAGGTCTTCTTGAGGAAGTCTTTACCTGTGCCTATGTGTTGAAGTGTTGGGCCTGTGCCCTCTTTGAATAGCTGCAAGGTCTCTGGTCTGATTTCTAGGTTTTTGATCCATCTTGAATTGACTCTTGTATAAGGTGAAAAAGTGGGGTTTATTTCTATTTTTCTGCATATGGTTAGCCAGTTTTCTCAGCACCATTTGTTGAAGAGGCTATCCTTTTTCCAGTGGATGTTTTTAGCCCCTTTGTCAAAAATCAATTGGCTGTAGGTGTGTGGGTCTGTTTCGGAGTCTTCTATTCTGCTCCATAGGTCTATGTATCTGCTTTTGTGCCAATACCATGCTGTTTTTATTACTATGGCTTTGTAGTATAGTTTGAAGTCAGGTATTGTAATGCCTCCTGCATGGTTATTGTTGCTGAGAACTAATTTTGGTGTTCTTGGTTTTTTGTTGTTCCAAATGATGAGTTTTATGGTTTTTCTTATATAAATCTTGTGCATATTTGGTTAGACTTATACCTAAATACTTTATTTTACATGGTTCTAATGTGATAATATATTTTTATTTTAAATTCTGTTCATTGCTGATATATAGTAAAGCAACTGAAGTTTATTAAACCTTTATCCTGAAACATGTTTATAATCCCTTTCCAAGAAGGTTTATTTTTTTAGGTCACTTTTTAAAAACTTTCTACATAGGTGATGGTCACACATCTACAACCAGAGAGGATTATATTGCCTCCTCTCCAACATTTTATTCCATTTATTATTTATTTATTTATTTATTTATTTCCCTTATTGTATTAATTAGAATATCCCACAGCATGTTGAAAATAAGTGATTAGGGGAAATGTTTTTCTTTTTACACATCTTACTCAACCTGAACTTTGATGTTACCCCTCAGCGTTCTTTATCTAGTTGAAGAAGTTTCCTTCTATTTCTAGTTTGCTGAGAGCTTATCATGAATAAGTGTTCAGTTTTGTCACATGCCTTTTCTGCATCTATTGTCACAATGTGACTTTTCTAGTTTAGCCTGTTGATGTGATGGTGTTCTTTGATGGAATTTTGAATGGTAAAGGAGCCTTACATACTGGGATGAGCCCACTTAGTTGTGGTATATAACTCTACTCACACATTATTAGATTCAATGTTCTATATTCTTTAGGATTTTCATCTATGTTCATGAAAGATATTGGAATATAGTTTTATTCTGATCTCTTTTCTTTGGTTTGAGTATTAAGATAATATTAGTGTTACAGAATGAGTTGAAAGTATTGTCTCTACTTCTATCTCCAAAGAGATTATAAAAAACTCGCATAATTTCTACCTTAAGTGTTTAGTGCAATTAAATTAATATGAGTCTTGTGCTCTGTATTTTGAAAGGTTATTAATTATTGATTCAACTTTTTCTTTTTTCTTTTTTTTTTTTTTTTTTGCAGTACCGGGGATTGAACCCAGGGGCGTTCTACCTCCGCGCTACATCCCCGGCCCTATATTTTATACTTTATTTTGAAACCGGGTCTCACCAAGTTGCGGAGGGTCTCACTAAGTAGAGAGAGAGAGAGAGAGAGAGAGAGAGCCAGGGAGAGAGAGAGAGAGAGAGAGAGAGAGAGAGAGCGCTGAGGCTGGCCGCGAACCCGGATCCTCCAGTCTCCTCCTCCCAAAGTACTTGGATTACAAGCGTGCACCACCACGCCCAGCCTTGATTCAACTTTTTCAACAGGTAAAGTTTAATTTAGATTGTCAATTTCTTTTTTTATGAGTTCCGGTGTATTGTGTCTTTCAAGGAACTGATTCACCTTTCTTCAATTATTGTATTTGTGGGCATAGAGTTGTTTATGATATTTTGTGTTATCTTTTTAATAACTAGAGGAACTTAGTGGTGTCCTCTTTTTATTTCTGATATAATATGTGCCATCTAATTTTTTTTCTTAGCTTGACTATAGTTTTATTGATTTTATTGACCTTTTCATAGAATTGGCTTTTCATTTTATTGGTTTTCTACATTGCTTACCTGTTTCAATTTTTTATTTCTATTTTTTATTATTTCTTCTGTTTCCTGTGTTTTCATTCTTTAGTTTGTGAGGAAAAAAATTAGCTTATTGATTTTAGATTTTTCTTCTTTTCCAATATATGTATTAAATAATATAAATATCCCTCTAGACACTGTCTGTATCAAAAATATTCAAAAATTATGTTTTGATTTTTATTCTATTTAACTTTTTAAATTTTCTGATGAAATTTCCTCTTTGACCTATGTATTATTGTAAATGTGTTGTTAAATCCCCAAATAGTTTTGTATTTTAAGCTTTTTATTATTTAATTCCATTATAATCGAAAAGCATGTATTGTTCACTTTTTATTTTTAGAAGAATCTCAAAATGTGTTTCATAGACCAGTATGTGGTCTATCTTGCTGTGTGTCCAAAGTTATTTGAGAAAAAGAATGTGTGTTTTGCTGTTGTGGATGAAGTAGTCTTCTGTGTTAATTATAGCCAATTTATTAACAGTACTAATGAGTTCTACTTCCTAACAAATTTTCTGCCAGCTTGATCTCTCCCTTTCTGATACAGGTGGGATGTTCCCCAGTCCTTTGATAGTCTTCTATTAAAGATTCCACTGACAATGGTGGAGGAATCTATTTCTCCCTGCACCTCTACCAGTCATTGCCTCCTAGCTGATACTCAGTTTAGGCACATGCAGATTAAAGATTGTTATGTCTTTTTGGAGAATCTTCATCTTAATGTAATGTCCTTATTTATGTGTGGTAATTTTTCATGATCCTAAATCTGCTCAGCTTGAAGCTAATATAGCTCCTCTCACTTCTTTTGGTTTGTGCTAGCAGGTTTTATCATTCTGCATCTCTCTACTTTTAAAATATATAAACTGGGCATGGTGGCTCACTCTTGTAATCCCAGTACTTGGGAGGCTGAGACAGGAGGATCCAGGTCCGCAGCCAGTCTCAGCTACTTAGTGAGGCCCTCCGCAACTTAGCAAGACCCTGTTTCAAAATAAAGAATAAAAAATAGGACTGGGGGGTATAAAGTCATTATTATTTTTTTTTTGGCGGTACAGGGGATTGAACCCAGGGGCATTCTACCTCTGAGCTACAACCCCCAGCCCTATTTTTTTAATTCTTTATTTTGAAACAGGGTCTTGCTAAGTTGCAGAGGGTCTCACTAAGTAGCTAAGTCTGGCCTAGAACCTGCAATCCTCCTGTCTCAGCCTCCCAAGTACTGGGATTACAAGCGTGCACCACCACACCTGGCTAAAGTCATTATTAAAATAGATAGATTAATTAATATATACTCTGTTAGTTTTTCTATTAATTGCCCTTGTTCTTTGTTCCTATATTTGTCTTTCACTCTTTCTATTATTTGTGGTTTTAATTAAGCATTTGTATGATTCCATTTTCTCTTCTTTTAGCAAATTGATTATACTTCCTTTTTTTTTTTACTTTTTTCAGTGTGGTTATCCTAGAGTCTGTGATATGCATTTACAACTAATCCAAGTCTACATTCAAATAATATTATACTGCTTCACAGGTAGAGTGATCACCTTATAATAACAAAATATCCCCAATTCCTCTCTCCTTTCCCTTGCTTCATTGCTATCATTCACTTAATTTCTACTTAAATATACATAAACATTTATATTTGTAGGCATGTATACACATAAGCATACAAAATCAAATGCATTGGTGCTATTGTCATTTGGAACAAACTCTTAACCATTATGTCAGTGAGGAATAATAGTACAAGTTTTTATTTACTTTCATATATTCCTTCTCCAATTTTCTTCTTTTTTCTATGTACATCTATGTTCCTGACATATCATTTTCTTTTTCTCTGAATCATTCTTTTAAGATTCAAGGCTGGCTTCTACTGGAAACAAATTGTATATATATGCATGTATTCCACATATATATTCATATATTCTCTATATAAACATATATATGTATATTTGTGCATTATTTATGCTTATATCTACATATATTTCATCACATAATATACATATATATACACACATCTATATATATACACACACACCCATATATATATGGCTTCATTCAATATTTTGTCTTTATCTGTGATTTTCATATATACACATTATATATATATATTGGTCTTGGAAACTATTTCTTCACTCACTTTTGGAGGACAGCTTTTCAGGGTACAGGATTTGGGTTGATGGTTCATCTTCTCAACACTCTAAACACTTCACTCCACTTCTATCTCCCTTGGATGGTTTTTGAAAACAATCCAGATATAATCCTTATCTTTGCTTTTCTGCAGGTAAGGTATTGCCTTGCCTGGCTTCTTTCAATATTTTGCCTTTATCTGTGATTTTCCACAGTTCGAATGTGATAGGCCTACATAGAGGAGGTCTTTTTTTTCACATTTGTCATTCTTGAGGTACTCTGTGATTTCTGGATCTCTGATTTGGTGTCTGGCCTGAATTCAGGCATTTCTCAGTCATTATTGCTTCAAATATTTCATGTTTCTTTGTTTCTTCTTCTTGTGGAATTTTATTATAGGTATTGTACTTTTGTGGTTATCCCCAGTTCTTGGATATTCTGGTTCATTTCTTTTTCCAGTTTTGTTTCTTCTTTGCTTTTTCAGTTTTGGAAATTTCTATTGCTAATCCTCATACTCAGAGGTTCTCTCATACACCATGTCTACTTTGCTAAGTCATCAAAGGTTGTCCTCCTCTGTGTTACAATATCTTTGATCTCTAGCATTTATTTTTTATTTTTAGAACATCCTTATCTCTGTATACCTGCTGTCTATTTTATCCTATAGAACCATTATCATATTAATCAGAGTTGTCATCTTCCAGTCTAATAATTCCAACATCCCTGTCATATCTATGTCTAGATCTGTGTGATACTTACTCTGCTTCTTCAAAGCATATTCTTGCCATTTCAAATGACTTGTAATTAATTTTTCATGATAGAGATTCATGATGTATTGAGTACAAGGACCTGTGGCGAATAGGACTTTAATAACGTAGTAAGGTATTGTATTAGTAGGTTTATGTATTTTAGTGAGCATCTGCCCGGGGACTGTGAACTTCAAGAAAGCCTCTCAGTTTTTGTTTTTGTTCCCCCCACATACTCCTTAGGTGGAACCAGATGGTCTGGAAAGGTTTGGAGTTAGGTATCCCCCTTCCTCCACGTAGCAGACTAGATTGGTCGAAAGTTGAGTATTTCTCTCTCACAGAATATTTTAGGCTAGATACAATCCAAATAATTATGATCTGATTAGCATAGCTTCTCTTGAGGGCAAGCCTTAAGAACAGAATCCTCCACTATATTTCAAAATGTTTACTCCCTTCCCCAATGCTAGAAGAATGAGAGGATTTTCCTCTTCATCTTCAGGTGACAATGTAGTAAAATGCCAGTAAGTAAAACTCACAAAATCTGGGGAATCCCTCAGGGCTTTTAAACTCACAGACTTGTCCACACTTGGCCCCCCACAGGTTATCAATTGCAGGTTAGGTTTTCCTACTGCTGTACTGGTTCCCACCAAGGACTGTGATTGGGAGTTTCCATTCCAATGAACTGTGCTTCTCTGTGTCTGCCCCTTTCTCGAATTTTGGGAGTAGCAGTTTGCCCTGTAATCTCCCTACTCTAAGAGATCTAAGAAAAGTTGTTGTTTTATAGTTTGTTCAAATTTTTACTTGCTTGGATAGAGTGATGATGTCAAAGCTTCTAATATGCTAAACCAGAAACTGGACGACCCATGTACTGATTTTTACCAGCTCAGAAGCTGACCTTTAAAGAAAGTTCTAGAACAACTTTTAATACTTAGATAAATTTGTGTTGATACCATTCCAATTCAGCTCACTTAAAATAATAAAACATATCTTTTTCAATTTCATTCAGGCACATTAAAAGAGTTATACTCTCCTTTGCCAAGCCACTTTCGTAAATTCAGTCGAGGATAAACCACAAGTTTTACAATGAAAATTTTTGATAAAATATAAGGGCATAATTTGATGTTTTTGGTGTCTTTGATTTGGGGGAAAATGTAAAACATATTTAATCATTGTTCTCTTGTACTCCCTTATTTTTCTTGGCTAATGTTTTTTGTAAACCAATTAGTTGACATAAGTCAACATTTCAAGTTCACAAGTCTCATTTCAATCTTATCCGTGTGATTAATTACCACATGTTAAAGCATATTTATTCACATTTAAAATTGAAGCAATGCTTTTATATTTTAAAGTAGTATTCACTGTGTTTAGCCTGTATGGGCAAAATTTAGTCAGTGAAAGTTGAGTAAGATATCATCCTTTTTTGGAAATTGATCATTGTCCAATTAAAAAAAAATTATTAATAATTTATAATTAGCCGTGTGTGGTGGCACATGCTTGTAATCCTAGTACTTTGGAAGGCGGAGACCAGAGGATACAGGTTCACGGCCAGCCTCAGCTCTCTCTCTCTCTCTCTCTCTCTCTCTCTCTCTTTCTCTATTTAGTGAGGCCCTCTGCAACTTCGTGAGACCGGTTTCAAAATAAAGTATAAAAAATAGGGCCAGGGGTGTAGTGTGGAGGTAGAGCGCCCCTGGCTTCAATCCCTGGTACCGCAAAGAAAACATAATAATAATTTATAATTATTAGTCACTGAGGAACCAAGATATCCTTAGGTCACTCTCAAATTCCCAAAATTATTATCCATGTGATTTTTATAGATATCAAAATCAACAGTATGTTATGTTTCTTTTTACAAGATAACATCTATTTCAGTTTTATTTCTATTAGAAAACCTTGGTAATATTTGCTGTTCTTATGAGTGTCAAAACTAAACATGGTACGCTACTAGGACTACAAAGATGATATAGCTTGGATTCATTTGTCTTTACCCTCCCAAGTCATACAGGAGAAAAAAAAAGGGTGTGCTACATTTAAGATATGCTACATTTAAGTAATTTGCTAATATTCTCAGTTGCAAACTATTTATGGTCATGTAAAAATATAGTTCCATAGGATATGTTGATCTCATTCTCTGCTTTGTTTCTAAAAGTCTTACCCAAAACTTGATTTAAAGACAAATATGCAGCCGGACATGATAGTACACGCTTGTAATATCAATATTTGGAAGGCTGAGAAAGGAGGATTGCAGGTTCACCACGAGCCTTAGCAACTTACGACTTAGTGAGATCTTGTTTCAAAATAAAAATTAAAATCAGATTGGGGGTGTAGCTCAGATGTTGAATGCCCCTGGCTTCAATCCCCACTACCACAATAAATAATAAATAAACACATAAATATATATATACTATATTCCATCAATATTTAAAAGGTGCATATATGGTAAGCAGAATAATAGCCCTGAAGGATACACACACAGACACATACACACACACACATACACACACACACCCTTATATGACAAAAAGGACTTTGAAAATGTGATTAAGTTAAGGATATTGAGAAATGGATATTATCTTGAATTATAAGGTCAGTTCAATATAATCAAAGCATACTTATAAAGAATATATATAGAGAAGAGGAGGTCTAAAAAAAAGATGGTATGAGTGAAGAAGAGGTCAGAGAGTCAGAGAGAGAGCTGAAGATGTTGGGCTGCTGGATTTGAAGGTAAAAGGGGCCATTAGCCAAGTAATACAAGATTCTCTAGAAACTGGAAAAAACAAAGAAAAGACTTTTGCTTGAAGCCTTCAGGTATCTGCCCTATTAATATTTTAGCATTAGCCCAGTGAAACTGATTTTGTATTTCTGACCTCAAAAACTGTTTGGTTTCAAACCACTACTCTTTTAAGGGAAAATTTTCTTGGAAAGTAATAGGGAACTACTATAAAATGGAATATACTTTTTTCCAATCATACCATTTTAATCCATATCGTAAATCATAAAATCTAAAATTATTAAATATAAAAGAAATCACACCTGAAATACATGCTTGACTTGGAAATCAATAACAAGAGTCCTAAATCAATATATACTTTTGGAAATTAGAAGTGCTTTGCTAAGTAATTATTGAGTTTGGGAGAAGTAAGAGCTGAAATACAAAATTCATTAAAACAGAACAAAATTAGAATGGATATGAATTAAAAGTAATGCCAGTTTGTGAAAATAGAATTTAGGAAATAGTAGATACCATTAAACCACATATTAAAAAAAAACCAAAGAACTTGACAAATATTGAGGAAAGTATTCAAATTAAGAACTTGAAGAAAGAACATCAAAATTTAAAGCTAAAATAAAGAGATACTTAAAGGTCTATGAAATCAATGAATGAAATCTAAAGGAAAAATACAATAGAAAGGGAATCACTTCATGTTCAGTCCAAGCCCTTTTGAAAACAGTTGGCGGTTAGTTATAAGGCTGGTCAAAAAGGAAGAATTAAAATGTATATAGATTTTTGTTAAGGGATATAAATTTTCTTTTATCATTTTCCCTCCAAGATGCTCCTTTTCCTCCCATTACACAGTTCATGACTTTTGCCTAGTTCCCAGTTTAGTAAGATGAATTTTAACTCAATGTTCTAGAGCCATGATGCACCAAGCTTAAATGTAAGCAGATCTTGGAGGGGACACATACTTTTCTCTTTGGCATGATCCAATCTGTTGAAGACCTGAATACAAGAAAACGGGAGAGAGAGAGTGAATTCATTCTTCTCTTGAGGTGAGACATCATTTCCTGCTTCTGTTTCTGAAACTTTCAGACTCAGAAAAAAACTTATGCCATCATACCATGCTCCTCACTCTCAGACTTTAAAACTCAAACTGATTTAAAACACCATCTTTTTTAGTTCTCTAGCTTGCAGCTGGCAGGTCATAGACCTTCTTAGTTTCCATAACCATGTTTACCAATTTCTATTTTGTGTGTGTGTGTGTGTGTTCCATCTCATTAGTTCTGTTTCTGTGGAGAACACTGACTTAATCGTCAACAGCAAATCAACCTAGACCTTAGACTGTCTCATACCTGTCAGAGGGTGCTTACAATGGTCAGTCAAGTCTCTTGGTACCAAGCAAAATGGCTTGGACTTTTTGTAGATCTTGAACATCTCTATGACATTTAACTTAAACTGGAATAAAAAAAAAATAAGGATTAAAGAGGGAGGCAAGGAAGAAAAGAAAGAAGGAAAAGGAAGAAAAGAAAGAGGGAAAACAATGTTGACATATTCATTAGAATATGAATAGTAGAAAAAGTAGGGGAAAAGTCCACATAAACACTAACAAGATGGCCGTAAATCAACAAGAATTATGGAATCCCTCTTTGTTCTTCTTTAAAGAATACCAGACATTTAGTATAATATTTAATAAAAAAGTAATGAGAACAAATATCTACATTAAAGGCAGACACTTATTTTCTATAAAGCTCTCTGCTCACTTTAAGTTTTGTGTATGGAATAGATATATTTTAAAAACTCCAAAAGACAATTTAATGTTAATTCTATAAAATGTTGCTATAGCTACAATTATCACATTTGTTTATGCATTTCTTATACATTGGCATGTTTTTTTTGCGGTACCGCAGATTGAACCCAGGGGCATTCTACCTCCGTGCTATACCCCCGGCCCTATTTTTTATACTTTATTTTGAAACCGGGTCTCACGAAGTTGCAGAGGGCCTAGGCATGGGTTTTTTATACGTTTGATAGCATAATTTATCTTGCTGTATCATAAAAATTAGCATAAACTATTACTCCAAGAAAAAAACAAAGTATATTTGTTCATGTGAAATTTAATTACTTCTTTTAGGTTGTATAAAATTCCATTGAGATACACTTCTGCCTTAACACATATTTCCTGCATATTAGTACTCTGCACAGGTCTTAAGTGTGAGGAAAGTACATATGCATGTTTATTTCTTGTGGTCACGCTTAAGCCTACAGAAATATAGTAAAACCTATAGTTAATATGAGTAATATCTTATTTATTTTGATATAAATGAGTTTGTTGATAATATAAATTTCTATTTACATCATATTTTTTTTTTTTTGCGGTACCAGGGAATTGAACCCAGAGGCGTTCTACCTCTGCGCTACACTTCCGGCCCTATTTTTTAATACTTTATTTTGAAACCGGGTCTCATGAAGTTGCGGAGGACCTCACTAAGTAGAGAGAGAGAGAGAGAGAGAGAGAGAGAGAGAGCTGAGGCTGGCCGCGAACCCGGATCCTCCGGTCTCCACCTCCCAAAGTACTGGGATTACAAGCGTGCGCCACCACGCCTGGCTTACATCATATTTTTAAATGCTAGAAATCAAACTACTTTTTAAGTCATTTTCAACCAAAAACATCCATCACTCATTTTTAAAATTTTTTATTTTTATGCAAATCGCAATCAATATTAGATACTTTATTTCTGAATTTATCACCATTGAAAAGACCTTTACAATTTTATTATATCATTATATTAGAGAAATAAAGGAGAGAGAGACAAAATCTTTACCTTATCTCTACCTCAGCTCCTTCCAAAGATTTTTGTGAACCAACACACTTAAAATTTCTTTTTCACATCTTTGGAAATTAATAAAATGTCCGTTTATTTTACTTCATTTACAAAAGAAAACAAAAACAAAGTTCTGCCGCTTTTATTATTCACATTTAGAAGTTTAAGTTATTCTAAAATAAATTTCCCATGATCCAATTAGACAATGTCTATAAACTTTTTCAGCTGTGTCTATCCTGCAACAGACAATTGACTAGCAGCTTTAAGCTGACTGTGGATTTGTCATCCACCAATAGGCACCATTCATTTTATATAAGAGACGCATCCCTTTGGTCTGAATTGTGCTCCTTCTTCCACGGAGGTGGCATTTTTCCACATACTAGATAGATTGCTCAAGTTGTATCAAAGAGAAGCAATTCATCTGTGACAAGTCAAGATCCATAATAGAGTTAAGACTCACACTACCTGCCTGCAATCCAATAAGAAAGGTTGGGTTTATCCGTCATGGATGAGAACAAAGAAAGTAACTGACCCATGAAATGAGAAACATAGCTGAATAACTTCTGGATGTGAAAAGATAAAAGTTGTTGACTGAGTATTGCACAAGTTTGAAGCACATAATATTATGGTGCAGGGAAAGAAGTGGGGCATCCCAAATGCAGGAATTGGTCAGAAGAGTGTGATTTTTACAGAAGGCCAATATAATTAATATGGAAATGGTTGTCCGTAAGCTTTTCGTAAAAATAAATTTCTCCTTTAAAGATCTATTTTCTCACATAAACATGCATCTGTCTATATCTATCATCTATCTAAACTGGAATAAATGTATATGTACATGTGTAGCATTATGGATATGAAAATAATCATCCTTGAGTGTTTTAAATATGTGAATTTGTTTATATATTTAACTACTTTTCTGAATAAATAGAGTAATATTAATAATAGTCATAGTGTTAATATGTGTGATGCTTTCAAAGTACCCAGGAATGCAGGAATATCTCTAATGACGTACTTCTAAAATTTGATTCCTCAGAAAAACGTCATGTGTTAGATATCACTTTATCTATATGTTACAGTTGAGGAATCTGGAACAGGTTTGAAAAACTTTGCCCAGGTCGAGAGCCAGTATTCTGTGGAGAGTTTCAAGCCCTGGAAATCTGAATTTACGGTATGTGATTTTAACCCTCTGATATATCACACTTTAGTTTTACAGTTGCTAAAAATTGCTTGCTCACCCAAACTTTAGTCAGGCTTCTGAACTTTCTTCTGGGCCCATCTGTGCATTTCCTTATAGAGTTTAATTTTAGCAAAAGAATCCTGCTAAGTTAGTTTAACCCAAAACCCCCAGTCCTCAATAGTTTATAATCTTCAAATCTGATCAGGTTCCTCATCCTTTACCATCCCCCAGGTGATGTCAGATCTCCTGGCTTGTTTTCAGCAGGGATCCTGTCTTCTTGAATCAGCCTGAATCCCTCTTATCTTTGCCCTTTCCTCTTAGTAATGTTCCATCTATTGACCTCCACACTACTCCTTGGTTGTAAGTTCCTATGCGCTCTTGCTGTATTTGAAGTCAAGCCCAATCTCTCTCCTCTGCTGTAAGAGCCCATTATAGTAATTGTCCCCATAACTACTATGATGGTACTAAAAAATCTTAACTTAACATACTTTAACAAGTACCACCGAATAATTTCTTAATGCTATCATCAATACCTAAATCAAAATTTTAAAATATTTAATCTACATCCATAGCAAAATAAAAATTGTCCACCTGGACAATCATCACTCCTGGAAAAATATATAGCCCTACTACAGTTTGGATATGATTCAATTGTGTTCCTCCAAAGGTTCATGTGCTAAAGTCTTTGTTCAGCCAGATGTGGTGGCCTGCGCTTGTAATCCCAGTACTCCGGAGGCTGAGACAGGAGGATTGCAGGTTTGCAGCCAACCTCAACTACTTAGTGAGGCCCTTCGCAACTTAGTGAGACTGTTTCAAAATAAAAACTAAGAAATAGGGCCTTGGGTGTAGCTCAGAGGTAGAATGTCCCTGGGTTCAATCCCCAGTTCCGCAAAAAAAAAAGTCTTTGTTCCCAAGGTCATAGTATTGGTAGGTGTAGAACTTTTAAGAGGTGTTTGGGAGGGCCTTAGATCATGGGGGCATGCTTTCAGAAGAGAATCCTAGTCTCCTGGAGTAAGTTCCATGATAGTGACCTGCTAAAATTGCCTATTTTAGGTGTATTTTCTTGTTTTTTTATATGTTCTCACCATTGCTATCTTCCATGAGATGATGAAGCCAAGGGGCAGACCTTTCTACAAAGCCTGTGCTGTCATTGGACTTGCAGAACTGTGAACTAAATAAACCCCTTTTATTAATAAATATATTTTTTCAAGTATTTTCTAGTAATGCAAGCTGACTAATACAAACACCAACAAATTATCAGAGATTTGGGGTGAGGAGGGACAAAACAGAATAAATGGCTGAATAAATAACTCTGAAAATTGAAGATCAATCCTACCTTTAATGAATTCATGATTGTGGGACTCATGAATTTATGTAATATTGCATTCAATTTTGGAATAAGTCTGATAGTTAGAATACCATTTGCTTATTTTGAATATATCTTGCTCTTGCAATTTGCCTTAGTAGTGACTGTATGTTTCATATGAATCTTTGTGTGTGTGTGTGTGTGTGTGTGTGTGTGTGTGTGTGTGTGTTGCTAGGAATTGAACCCAGGGGCATCATGCCTCTGAGCTATACCCCAGCCCTATTTTATTTTTTAATTTGGAAGCAGGGTCTCAATAAGTTGCTAAGAGCCTTGCTAAGTGCTGAGGCTTGATTCAAACCTGTGATCGTCCTGTCTCAGCCTCCCAACTACTGAGATTACAGATGTGTGCCACCATACCTGGCTACATACAAGCCTCTCTTGATATTTGAAGTAGGACCTTAAGTTTTCATTTCCAGTTTGAATTTGCATAGGTGCCTTATTGCACGCGTGACTATCCTTTGAGACATATGTTTTGCTGCAGATAAGGATATATTCTGTGGCATGTTTCTCTCAACATACATATAGGAGTTAAACTTCTCACAGTGTTTGTGTATGTTTAGATAGTGGTAGGTATAACAAAGAATGTCTACCCTTATTAGTCCAATTTATATACCCAGTAGCAGAGTATTATATTTATGCTTGTTAAACATTCTCTTAAGTACTTTAAACACTTAGTCATATGGTCTGAATTTTCATTAGAGAATTTCTGGGACATGTATTAGGGTAGGTACAACCTTGAAGGTTTAACTTACTTTTCTTCTGGAAACTAATGAGTATCTTGTCATATTTCTAATGACCATTTTGAAAACCTCTTCTATAAAGTGCTTTTTCAAGTTTTTTACCAGCTTTATAAGATTTTCTTCCTTTGGTCTTGATTTGTAAAAGTTCTTTGAATGTGTTATATATGGATACTTGATCAAATGTATTTACTGTAATTATTTCTTCTCTATTAATGGTGTCTTTAATGCAAAGTCATTATTAATCTGAATATAGTCCAATATCCATTTCCCTTCAGAAATAACACTGTGTCCTATTAAAAATATTTGTCTACGCCACTTTAATTTATTGAAGAAAATATTCATGGAACTTGGTAGCTATAAAAATTCATTGTGCTTTATATTACTTTAAAGCATAAAGCAATTTGGTGGTGATATCAAAGTTGTCTAAAAATCATTCTATAACTAATTCTTTACCATTACTAATTTTCAATTTTGAGGTAAGAGACACAATACTTTATCTTTAATAAAGTTGGGAAAATATATTTCTTTCATAGCAATATTTTAGATTTTCTAAGTTTAAGTTTTTAAATAGATACTGTTAAAATGAAAAGTGAATAAAACTATCAGATAAAAATTAGAAGATAGTTACTTTCTCTTTTACTCCATACATCTCTATGACCTTCTCAAAATGGCTCAATATTTTTGTCTTTCAGATTCCCATCAGTAACTAAAGGAATTGAACTTTTTTTTTTTTTTTTTTTTTTTTTTTTTTT
>PVJS01017109.1:0-27520 GCA_004027185.1 Glis glis | reverse complement strand
ATTACAAGCATGAGCCACCACACCCGGCATGTTGGTTCTCTTGCTATTTGGTACAAACAGGATGACAGGATGAGATGTGGCAAAAAGCAAATATTTTGAATTCAGAAAAAATTAATAATTTGGATATAAATCTCATTTGAAAAATTAGAACTATGCATCACTTTTATTATCCAATGATATGTGAAGCATTTTTAAAGCCCATGAGCCCTGGGTTTATTTCCAGTTTGAACTTTGCCTGATTGTTCCTCCTTGCTTGAACACATAAATCAGGTGATAAAGACAGTCTCTATTACAAATATTTTGAGTTCGTCATATGTTTTGCTTCTGAAAATGTTCTTGGTGGCATGTCAGTTTATTGTGCTTTCTGAGCTATTTTAAATGGTAAAATTTCTATCATTACTTTTCATCCCAGTGAACAAATTGAGTCATCAAATACAGAGCTTGCATGGTCAGTCAAGCCTGCTTTTTTCATTTGATTTTGTTATCTACCAAAAAAACTCAGATGTTTTTATCAAATGTTTTTGTTGTTTTTGTTTTGTCTGTTAATGTTACTAGTTGTGTGTTGTTTTTTTTAATTTTTGTATTAATGAGTTTTCTAAAAACACTAAGAAGTTTGTACTTCACTAGTATTTTGTACTCAACATTAACTGTTGTGGGAGTTTTGCTCAGATGAGGAATAAACAGAATAATAGCAACCTCCGTGCAAATTAATGATATGAAAATTGGAAGACCTTTCCGATTGTTACATATTTATAGATGATTTACATGACTGAGTTGGATTTAATATAAGTGAGAAAATTCAACCCCACAAATGAAATAGAAAACTCTGGACTGGATTTCATTACCTTCACAATGGGAAAAGATACCCTTCATGTCTGCAATCATTGATCCTATAGATCTGTCTCCATTGAACTCCACACCTAACAGAACAGTCGGTGTTCAATTACCTCTCTGTGAGAACATTAACTAACACCAGAGAAGCAGCCAAGAGATTTAGAAGTAAAGAAAAGGTCATGTTCTTGTAAACGGAAAGTTCATGATGACTTCCAGCCTCCTCCAGCACTATGAAAATTACTAGCTTAAACAATGTAAAAGACAAGATTCCAAGCATGAAATATTTCCGTGATTTATAGTTGTCATTTTTAACACTGGTATTCAGTAATGCCATTCAAAATACAAAATGTAAGTCATAGAATCTTGCTCCTACTTTAAGCTGTTATTATATCCACTTAAACTCTCTTTCACACACAGGTACACACTCAAATAAAATGTGAATAAAAGATGTGACCTGAAAATTATCATCCTCCTGCGATTTCATTCCAGAAGTCCATTCGGTAGTTCACTTAAACAACTTGCTCCAGAAATCATGTCTCTGCAGGCAGAGCTTTCTACAAGGACTGAGATAGTATGTTCAGAAACAGAGTTTAGGAATTATGAGCTATTTGGAGAAATAAAAAAAAAACTTAAACACATAATATTGGTCCCAATTTGAAGCAGCTTCTATCCTATCTTTTGCTGAAGGCATCTTAAAATATACATATGTATATATTATATATATTTATAAAATATATATGCTAGTTTATAATGACTCTTAAATCTTTAGTTGATTTAACTTTTAAAATAAAGAAGCTCAACTATAAGCAAGCACCATAACAGTAATTTACAGCATAAGAAACAATTGTTATGGTTTTGGAAATAACTTTCTAGAAAGTAGGCAACCTCCCGGTAATATCAGGAGACATTCCTTTCACAAGTTGTGCCTAGAGCAGATCCTTTTGTATACTGTTAAATGAATAAATCCGTCACTAAGTACTATCAACTCCACTTCCACAATGCATACCGATTACTGCTTTCTCTCCATCTCTGTGGCAACCCTGCTGGATAATGCCTCCATTATCTCAATTCCAGAAAAACTTCCAGCCTGGCCACATAGATACCAATTGTCACTAGAGCAGTCAGAGTGATGTTCTACATGAAAGGTAAAGCATAGCATGGCTGTTCTTAAAGCTGCCCAATGGCTTCTCATTTAGTCTTAGAATTAAATCCAATCAAACTCTGGACCATTACCTGACTCCCTGCTGCCCCCTCTACATTTATCAAGTACCACTCTGACCTTCATTTATTACACTCCAACCACACTCTCCTTTCCTCCGATCCTTCAAACGTGCCAAGATTGCCCCCACCCTACGTCTGTGCCACCATCGCTTTGCTTGGAATGAACTCCTTCCAGGAATCTAGAAGACTGATTTCTTGTCTCATGACTCAGGTCAAAAGTCACCTCCTCAGAGAGGAGTTGCCTGACATTTATCCATCTTATTTTTCATAGTGTTTACTACTCTCTGAAACATTTATGTATTCACCATCTGTCTCCTTTCCCCAGTTCCATACCTCACCCTCATACCACCAATGATCCAGCACACTGATCAGGCACACTGGCTCTGTGAGAAGAGCAGTATTTGTGTTGGGTAGAGAGTCAAGGGAGGATACTGATGGCACAGAAATTGTTAAACCATCCACTGTGAACCCATGGATATTCCTGCATAGATATCTTTGTGAACTTTAGAGGTGATATTTAGCCAAGAATCCAACATTCTAATGTGCAAATGAGATCAAATTTGCATTAGTCATTGATTGTTTACTGTGGCACCCAGAGTCTAAATTATCTTGTCTCTTCCTGGAGATACCAGGAATAAAAATAACTTAAAGAAATATTAAAGGTGTTTGTTCTGGTGGTGCACACCTGTAATCCCAGCTACTTGAGGGGCTGAGGCAGCAGGATTGCAGTTCAAGGTCAGTCTGGGCAACCCTGCTCAATCCTGTCTCAAATTAAAAACTAAAACCCAAAAAGGGCCAGGAATATAGCTCAGTGGTAGAGTGCTTGCCAAACGTGTGGGAGGCCCTATGTTCAATCCCCAGTACTGAAAATTTTTTAAAAATAAAATAAAATAAAAAGAAACATTAAAGGGAAACAAGCAGTTTTTCTTGGCTTTCAAAATACAGTGTTTAAAAGCATGGATTACAAAACAGGCATGGTGGCGCACACCTATAATCCCAGTGTTTGGGAGGCTGAGACAGGAGGATCATAGGTTTGCAGCCTGTCTCAGCAACTAAGTGAAACCCTGTTTCAAAACTAAAAATAAAATAGGGCTGGGGATATAGCTCAGAAGTAGAATGCCTCTGGGCTCAATCACAGATACACCATACACACACACACAAACACATACACACACACACACACACACACACACACACACACACAGCATGGATTAGAAATTCAAGTAGTCCCCATCTCAGTTTCTTGCTACTTCAGATTTAAGATAATCAAATTACAAAACTTGAATTTAAGTTGGTGCTCATAACTGTTGAAGTCCTAAAAAAATCTAGAAAAAAAGGCACTGATTCTGAAAGGGTAATAGTAACCTTATTAAACAATAAAATGTTCCCTTCAGTTAACACACAGTCCTCAGCTTGTGTCTAAAGTATTTAAAGGCCACTAAAGTATGCTTATTATTTCTCCTGCTGTGGGTAATGAAAAGTAAGAAATTCTCTGTATTTCAGTGATATCTAAAATTTGAGTGTATAAATATAAATGATTTTGAACAAGTATCTTCAAAATTTTCATAAATATTTATGTATAAATTAGAATCATTTCTACTGTACCAATATATTACTATACCATATGTATTATATTAAAATGCAAAATAAATATTAATAAAACTATAATGCTTTCTTCTTGGAGATGGGTTTATCAAGACCCCTCAGGTTTTTGCATATCATTCTGGAGACCACAAATGTAGTAGAGAGAAAAGTTAATTAGTAAATAGAAAAATATTCCTAACTATGCAGAAGAAATTTCACATATTACTGAAATCTATTTTTAAAAATCAAAAGAAATGATTTGGGCAAGGTAGCTCATGCCTATAATCCCAGTACTGGGGAGGCTGAGATAGGAGGATCACAGGTTAGAGGCCAGTATCAGGAATTTAGCAAGACCCTCAGCAACTTAGTGGAATCCTGTTTCAAAATTTTAAAAAATGAGCCAGGTGTGGTGCCACATGCCTGTAACCCTAGTACTTGGGAGGCTGAGACAGGAGGATCACAGGTTCACAGCAACTTAGTAAAACCTTATTTAAAACTAAAAAGTAAAATAGGGCTGGGGGCAGGGGTATAGTAGAACACTCCTAGGTTAAATTCCCAGCACCACAAAAATTAATTAAAAAATAAAAATGAAAGAAATGGATTATGGCAACAATTTCATTCTACACAACAAAGTTTGTTTTTCCTTCTGTAGGTCAGTGTTTCTCCAAGTACAGCAGAGAATTTCAGTTAGAATCACCTGAATAAAAATGTTGATGTCTGAATAAACATTTCAAGATATTATATGTACTGAAGTTAGGAAACAGCACAAATAACGATAATCAGATTTCTTGGAAAATTGCTTTTTTTGTCGAAAGTTTCAGAAATTTATATTTCTAGTGTAGGTAACTTAGAATTGAAAATCTTAATAAAATTTGCAAATTTTAGAAGCATAAAAAGGAATTAATATTACAACATAAATATTTAAAATTGAATTATTATTATAAAAAGATATAGTAACACTAATTATTATTTTTAAAGTTATAATTTTATAATCCTCTCCTTGTCTTGTGACTTTAGGGTCAAAAATTGGATACAGGTTAAGTTGTATGTGTTCATTAATTATTAATACTCAAAAAGAATCATACTGTAATATTACTGAGAAAAAATAAATTGTCACTCTTTCCTGACAAAACATTGAAAATGTTCACTTTAGTAAGGTAAAAATATATTGCATTCGCCTTTCCTTTGGACCTTCATTCATAAAACTGTATTACTTTATTTATTTTTATTTGTTTATTTGTTTTTATTTTTATTTTTATTTTTATTGTGGTGCTGGGGATTGAACCCAGAGGCATTCTACCTCTGAGCTACATCCCCAGCCCTTTTTATTTTTTTATTAGGGTCTCACTAAGATGCTGAGAGCCTCACTAAGTTGCTGAGGCAGGCTTCGATCCTGCAATCCTCCTGTCTCAGCTTCCTAAGTACTGGACTATATCATTTTAAATGTGCTGAATACATAATCATTTTCACCCATAACTCCTAGATTAGCTACATCAATTAGAAATAAAAGCAAATTATGGTGTTCAATGTGATGTTTTGAAGTATGTATATATTATAGAAAGAATTAATCAATCTATTTAACATATCTGTCACCTCATCAATTTATCATTTTTGTGGTGAGAATATTAAAAATGTATTATTATTATTATTATTATTATTATTATTAATGTGGTCACCATGCAACACAATAAATCACTAAGACTTATCCATCCAGTCTAACTGAAACTTTGTACCCTTTGATCAATATCTCCATTTTTCCCATCTCCCCTACCTCAGCCTTTACCAATCTACCTTTCTATTCTGTTTCTATGAAATTAACTTTTTCATATACACAATTGCTAATTATCAATTAAAATAGATGAAAATTATTTTTAAGTGAAGTAAAAATCATTTTATATGACAATGAGATGTTTTATTGCTTTGATAGTAATGACCTCAACAGTGAAGCAGACATAATTCCTGCCCAAAGGAAGGGATTTAGATACACTATCTTGGTTATAATTTATCCTGAATACAAATAATTTTATATAAGAAGTGTGACTACTTCTGAGGGAACATCCAACAGTGCTCCTGAGATGAGGTGGAGTGGCCAGCGTTCCTGCTAACCCTCCTTGCCTTTCATACCTGTTTGCCTGCCAACATGAAAAGCTGCCCTTCAAGTATTGCAGAAAGCGTCACTCTTAATTCATCCCGATCCAGTATCTATCAGATATTTGGATCTGGGGCAAATGATGTGAAGTCGTTGAATTCCTTCATTTCTCCAAATACTCTAACATCTACTGGAGGATTTGAGTAGATAGGAAAGCTATGTTCCCCAACCATGCAAATCTCTGATGCTTCTCCTCACTGCCACCAATGCCCGCCATGGATGTTTTTAAACTAAATTGTGTGTGTACTTATAAGCTTTATAAGAAGCAGTTTTGTGGATCCCATCATTTACTGAATTGGTGGTGCCATCTCTGTAAAGATCTTGGAAGAAATCTTGAAAAAAACTTAATATCAGAAATGGCTACACGTCTCCTGAACACTTAGTCTCTTTTTGTTCTTACAGAATGAGAATTTGCACAAATAATTAGTTTTCCCTTTTCCATTTGACTGTTAGAAAACTTTGAATCAAATTTATGTCCCACTGGCCGCATGTAATTATTACCAATATATTACTACCAATAGACTGCATCTGCTATATCTAATGCCTATTAATCAAGTCTTTCTTCCCACCTACTTTTACTCTATTACTCCATGTTGCAGGTTATTCTAACCATTCTTTTTTTGTTAAATATTTTATTTTAATTTTTTGGCTTTTATATTTCATTTCATTTATTGGTGCATTGTAGTTATACATTTTGATTGATAAGTGTCAGGGTATCAGAAGCATATATGCACACTATACCTTCTCTCAAATTAGGTAAAGGATGGAGCTAGATAGGGTGTAGAAACAGTTATTCATATAATCTTTAAAGTACAATAACAATTCCATATTTATTGCA
The DNA here is from genome assembly GCA_004027185.1 of Glis glis. Taxonomy (NCBI): domain Eukaryota; kingdom Metazoa; phylum Chordata; class Mammalia; order Rodentia; family Gliridae; genus Glis; species Glis glis. The sequence continues at coordinate 20,894 of PVJS01017109.1, read as the reverse complement.
ATGAATTTGATCATGAAAATATGTCCTGAAGCCATAAAAGAAGAAAAAAATCTCCAGGGGTCTGGTTGATTAAGCCATACTGAGCAGAAGAAGTGTTTGGAGATAAAATCAGCCAAATATAAGGACTAAGTCATTCAATGCCTCGCAGGCCATGGAAAGGACATTGAATGTTGTTCTTTGTATTTTTATAAAGACTTTGTATTTATGTAAGTGTGATGTGAGCTTCTGTCACAGATTATGTTCTAAAAATAATCTGGTTGCTGAGTATATGATAATGCGTAGTCAGCAAGTGTAGAACAAAGTTCCAATTAGGATATTACAAAGCAGAAATTAATGCTTGGGCTAGGTAGTGATAGTGTAAATAATGAGAAAAGATTGACAATAGGATGCATTTTAATTTCATACAGATCAGATGTGAAGTAGAGAAGAAAGAAGCTCGAATGTTTTATCCAGAACTGGGTGAATGAAAGCACATTTACTAAGATGGGGGGAATCTAGGTGGAGGACTAGCTCGGGAAAGGGACTTGTTAGGGAATATTTGCTGATATGTTGATTTTGAAATAAATGTTAGGCGTCCAATACATTAGTCATTTGCCTAAGTGAGTCTGCAGCTTGGGAGATGTACAACAATGGGGTGCATCAGCATTTGGATGGCATATAAAATTATAGGACTGAATGATATATCTACAGAGCAAAACAATACATTTCAGTAAAATAAGTTCCTTTTGCATATTTAGGAACATTATTCAGACACTTCTATTTCTTGTTAGCAATAGCAAGGAAAATGTTCTCATTTTCTCTAGGACAAAGAACAAGCCATGATACATACACAGAGGCACGTATAAACCCCTCCCTTGAATGATTGCCATCATATTGAAATATGATGTTTTAGGGCATCTTTTTTCTTCTAATAGAGATGTCCATTTCCTGAAATGGCAATTCTGAGAAAATAAGGGCATGGATGAATGATACAAGCTTTTCATTTTTGCTCACACACTACATTTATGCCTCATCAGATACCTTTAATTTCCCCCTATTCCTTTACCAAGCTTTTGAGTGGATCTGAGGAGAATATGCTTTGACATATTTAAGGCATATGGGACAGAATCTGTACCATTGATCATATTCTTCAACATCCAAAAGGTCTCACAGTATCTTTTTTCCAGCTCATCTTTCTTGTTCCCTTGATACTTTGGACAATAAAGAACCAGCTCATAAATGTTTAACAGACAAGATAAGCTAATAAATACAGCTCTAAATATCATCCGTTTCCAACAGTCAAAGAATTATCTGTTCTGAAATAATTCTTTACGCCAACTAAGAAGAGCTATCTGTAAATCAAAATTAAAAATAAAATATACATTTCAAATGAGATATTAGCAGCTCTTCTGGCATTTAAATGACATCTTGCTACTCATACCAATAAGCTTTTAACTTCGCACTAAACCATAAAATTATCTTTACTAACAAGTAACAATTTGCCGAAGGAAATTAGTTATATCTTGATTTATAAATTCTTAATGGTCATAGAATTAATGTAAAATAACAATTTAGCTTGCTAATAAGTCTCAGAAATTGAGATTATTTTAAGCTTCTAACACTGAGACCAAGTTCAAATAGATGTAATGAATTAATTTATACTCCCCCACCTTCAATATGCTTTATTCACCATTATCATAATGATTAAGCTAAAACACTGATTTTTTATTATTCTAGTAATTGTTAACTCTTTTTTCTATCCAATGAAATCCACAAATAGGATAGGGTAATTTTTTTGATATATGAACTTTACAAATGATAAATATATAAATCTACTTCAGTTCTAGAATCTGGATCAAATCATATTATTTTGATTAGAATGAAAATTGAGGGCATGATGTAAAAGAAAAAATATTTTCTATTCTAAGCATTATATTTGTAACATATTTTGTAAAAATTTTATCATTAAAACTAATAATAGCATACACATCTCATATTAGTTAATTAAATAGATTTCAAAATATATTATTTCAACACATAGTTTACTTTCTTTAGTATAATTATGAAAATAGAAATAATGTTAAATCAAAGTTGTTTCAGAATAGTAAATGTATGGGCTTATAAGTATTAATTTATCATTCTAAGAAAAGTATTTGTATGGTCCCTATTTGTATGTATGTATATGTGTGTATACATGTATAGTAATATGTTTCTTGATTTTGTTCTATTATTTGAGTCTTCTTTCTGAAAGGAGAAAAATACCAACCTTGGATAACATAAAATATAATTGACTATAACCCAAATATATTTCATAATTTAAACTGCAGAAGTATCTTAGAGCTGCTATCCAGTAAAATAACTTTTCATATTATATACAAAATGGAAGGGACACACATTTTATATTTAAAAAGTCTACATAAATTAAAAGTAGGCCAACATAGTTTTTAGAGTCCCAGAAAGTGAGAAGACCTACCAGAATTTAATTCAACTGATATGATTTAGAATGCTAACAGTTATGCTTTTTTCCTAGTAATAAAGATAATAAATTCATGATTATTAAAATAAAAAAGAGGTAATAAAATTCACCTATATCTTGCCACAAGATTTAAAAATACTAGAAGGTTCCTCTTAAAAATATATCACGATAGATTTCATTGTTTATATCCTGCCTTTTATTTAGTATTATAGCATGAGGATTTTCCCTGACATCAGAATTATTCAAATTGCCATATAGATGCCAGGTAGATATTATATACTAAAATATAATTATGGTATTATTCACTTGATAATTCCCTTGTGCTTGAATATTTATTAATAGTATTACTCCTTTAATTCATCTTCCACAGCACTACAAAGTATCTTCTGTTAAACAAAAATCTTTTCAAGTTACTAATCTAAATGATTGAATGGTTCTTCTTCAAAAAATCTGGAACTGGTTCTTCTGGTTCTTCTTCAAAAAGTCTTTCTTCAAAAAGTCCAGAAAGTCTGGAACCTCTTAGCATAGTGTGGGCATGTGTTCTCAGTCTAACTCTAGTCAGCTTTGGCTTCACATCATTATGAGGACTGTAACATCCAGTAATACTGATGTTGGGCTCTACTCCAAAGAACCATTTTTTTCGGGCCGGGCATGGTGGCACACGCTTGTAATCCCAGTACTTTGGGAGGCGGAGACCGGAGGATCCGGGTTCACGGCCAGCCTCAGCTCTCCTCTCTCTCTCTCTCTCTCTCTCTCTCTCTCTCTCTACTTAGTGAGGTCCTCCGCAACTTCGTGAGACCTGGTTTCAAAATAAAGTATAAAAAATAGGGCCGGGGGTGTAGCGCAGAGGTAGAACGCCCCTGGGTTCAATCCCCGGTACCGCAAAAAAAAAAGAACCATTTTTTTCTCATGCTTATTAATCAGGACCCATGCTCTTCCATCTCTCTCTCTCTTTTATCCTCTTTATCTATTTCCTCTTCCACACATATTTTAAGTATAACCTCTTCTTTAAAAATGTCAACCCCTCATCAGGTTGAGTCAGGTAACTCTAACCTAACCTTCCATATTATCTTGTATAAATGTCTAATTGGGAACTTATCATATCAAAAACACCTGTTAACTTTTGTGGCTTAGATGGTGAGCAGCCTGAGGATTAAATTCAGAGAATTGATTTTTGATTCATCAATGTGGATGAGTGCTTAGAAATGTGTTTGTTACATAGAGTTAAGAGTCATAATGTTTATTGAAAACTTTAAGTACCAGAAGTTGGTCAAGTCCTTCATGCATATTAACTTATTTAAATCTTTACAACAACGCTTTTAGTGAGAGACTATTACCACTTTTAATAAATGGAGAAACTGAAGCATGTCAAGGTTGAGTTCTGTGCTGGAGGTGAGACATTTAGGACATGTCAGAGCCAGGCTGTACTGGCAGGTCCTTGGCAGCTCTAGCTCTCTATCCAGATGTTTGTTTATTTTTTTCCTCAGTCTACAATGAATCCAAGGACAAGTTATGAAATAAAATTTAAAATACAACAATGAAAAGAGAGAGGACACATATTCACTGTCTCTGCCTTATTTCCCAGAGTTAAAAATAAAATTTGAGGGAGTTTTTACCTGTGCCTGTATGTTGAAGTGTTGGACCTATGCCCTCTTCAAGTAGCTGCAAGGTCTCTAGTCTAATTTCCAGGTCTTTGATCCATCATAAATTGACACTTGTGCAGGGTGAGAAAGTGGGGTTTATTTCCATTTTTCTGCATATGGTTAACCAGTTTTGCCATCACCATTTATTGAAGAGGCTATCTTTTTTCCATTGTATGTTTTTGGCTCCTTTGTCAAAAATCAATTGGCCGTAAGTGTGCAGATTTGTTTCCGAGTCTTTTACTCTGCTCCATTGGTCTATGTGTCTGCTTTTGTGCCAATACCATGCTGTTTTTATTACTATGGCTTCATAGTATAGTTTGAAGTCAGACGTTGTGATGCCTTCTGCATGGTTCTTGTTGCTGAGAACTACTTTGGCTATTCTGGGTTTTTTGTTGTTCCAAACGAATTTGAGGACTGATTTTTCTATGTCTGTGAAGAATGACCTTGGTAATTGAATGGGTATTGCATTGAATCTGTAGACCACTTTTGGAAGAATGGCCATTTTGATGATATTTATTCTGCCTATCCAAGAGCATGGGAGGTCTTTCCATCTTCTAAGATCATCTTCCATTTCTTTTTTCAATGTTTTGTAATTTTCCTTGTAGAGGTCATGTCATCTGCAAATAGAGATAGTTTCAGTTCTTGTTTTCCTATTTGTACTCCTTTGATTTCCTTCTCTTGCCTTATTGCTCTGGCTAGAGTCTCAATTACTATATTGAAAAGGAGTGGTGATAGTGGGCATCCTTGTCTTGTTCCTGTTTTTAAATGGAACTCTCATAGTTTTTCCCCATTCAATATGATGTTGGCTATGGGCCTATTGTATATTGCCTTTATGATGTTGAGGTATATTCCTTCTATTCCAATTCTCTGCAATGTTTTTAGCATGAATGTGTTGGATTTTTGTCGAATGCTTTTTCAGCGTCTATTGAAATGATCATGTGATTTTTGTCTTTAGTTCTGTTTATGTGGTGAATTACATGGATTGTTTTTCGTATGTTGAACCAGCCTTACATCCCTGGGATGAACCTGACTTAGTCATGGTGTATAATTTTCTTGATGTGGTTTTGAATGTGCATTGCTAGTATTTTGTTTAGAAGTTTTGTGTATAAGTTAATCAATGATATAGGCCTGTAGTTTTCTTTTCTTGAGCTGTCTTTATTTGGTTTTGGTATTAATGTGATGTTGGATTCATAGAATGTATTTGGGAGAGTCCCGTTTCAATACATGGGATTGCATTAAACTGAAGAGCTTCTCTGCAGCAAAGGAAACTATCAAGAACCTCAACAGAGAGCTAATAGAATGAGAGAAGATTTTCGCCAGCTACTCCTCTAATAGAGTAATATCTAGAATATACAGAGAACTCAAGAAACTCACCACTAAAAAAATAAATAATAAAAAATGGGCAAGTGAACTAAATAGGCACCTCACATAAGAAGAAATGCAAATGGCCAATAAATGTATGAAAAAATGTTCAACATCATTAGCAATCAGAGAGATGCAAATCAAAACTACCCTGAGATTTTACCTAACCCCAATTAGAATGGCAATCATTAAAAGTACAAACAACAACAAATGCTGACGAGGATGTGGAGAAGTAGGAACTCTAATACACTGTTGGTGGGATTGCAAATTAGTGCAACCACTTTGGAAAACAGTGTGGAGGATCCTCAGAAGAATGACCCAGCAATACCACTTCTGGGTATCTACCCAAAAGAATGGAAACCAAACTACCAGACTAATGCATACATATATCTATGTTTAAAGTTGTACAATTCACAGTTGCTAAACTATGCAACCAGCCAAGATATCCATCAACAGATGAATGGAATACAAAACTATGGGATATGTATACACAATGGAATTTTACTCAGCCATAAAGAAGAACAAAATTATGTTGTTTGCAGGGAAATGGATGGAATTGAAGAACATTATGCTAAGTGAGATTAGTCAGTCACAAAAAGTGAAAAGTCGGATGTTCTCCCTAATATGCGGAAGCTAGGGAGAAAATGAGACATAGGAGGGATTCCAGACAAAGAAGGAGAAACTTTAGATGAGTAAATAAGGTGACCTAACTGTGGGAGTTGGGGGCTGGGAGAGGGAAACACCCTAATACACATGATGTATATACACAAACTTATCAAATTCAATCACAATGCTGAGCACGGGAAGGATGGAGGGGGAGGGAATGGGGTGGGAATTGGGGGAGGGCTAAATGAGTGATATGTGCATATATGCCTCTACCACCCTGAACCTCATCAAGATATATGATTACCGTGTACCAATAAATCAAAAAATAAATAAAAATAAAAATAGTAAATAGTAAAAAATAAAATTTGAAAGCAAAAAGGTATAAATGATTTACCAATGGTTGTTCACTACTAGTGAGGGTCACATCAGTGAATAATTAGTTCTCCTTTTCCTCTTTTTTTTTGTGTATATGTGTGTGGTGCTGAGGATTAGACCCAGGGGTGTTCTACCTCTGAGTTACACCCCCAGCTCTATTTTTTTTATTTTGAAACAGGATCTGCTAGGTTGCTGAGAGTCTCACTATGTTGCTGAGGCTATTCTCAAACCCACCATCATCCCTGTCTCAGCCTCCCAAGTACTAGAATTACAGGTGTGCACCACCATGACTGGCCTCCTTTTCCTCATTCTAATGTGTTTTCCCACTAGATTAAACTGACTTAGTACTTCTTTTCTGTAAAATGAAAATGTGGTGTCAAAGAAAATAGAACCATGAATCACTACAAGAACATAAAGAGTTATTGCTTTTATTTGTTGAAGGCAATTTTTTAACAAAAATATACAAAAGACTCCAGTCTTGACAAACAGGCTTAATTGTGAAAAATATATGCATGTAGTCTCTTCCACAGAGCTGGAGTCCCAGACAGGTTCAAGTGCAAGTTGATCATAAGCTTGCTTCTAGTCCAGACAAAGGCCAGATTAGTATATATCCAAACTAAAACCGAAAGACCTAAACCAAGATGAATAAAGAAAATATACCATTATGCTTCAACATGTGTATGTAAAATTTCACTATAATTTTACATGGCAAATTAACTGAGAGAGACAGAATGGGTTAAGCACAACCATCTGTTTATAGTGTAGAAGTTTGAAGATTACATTTATAGTGAAAGGTGTGTTACCAAAGAATGATTATCTGCAGACTAATCTCCCCCAAATATCTCCTTTCATAACAAGTAATGCTGCTAGAGGTGCTAACACGATAGAAAAATTACAGTGCAAACATAAAAGGCGAAGGGACTTTTATCATCCAGCTCCAGATATATGATTAAATCTGTTTCTTCCTAACTCGAGCTTTCCTGCACAATTTTTCTTCCTAAATATGATTGTAAGTCTATCTTTCTTTTCAATCCTTCTCCCTCCTTTTCCTTCTTAATACAGAGTTCCTAAACAAGCAAATATCAGGCTCTACTGAGAATAATACTTTTCAGCTTCATTTTTTATAGTTAATTATGTTATGACTCATAGAAAAAATTGATCCCAAGGTTCATAATTTTTCTTTTTCTAATTTCTCCTGCTCGAAAGCTGCCTTTCCACTATTTCCTCATTAATGTAAACCAATAGTGGTCCTTGTTTGAAAGCACTTCATCAGAATTAGCCTCAAGTGAGTCAGCTGTTGGAAAAAACAGTAATAAATGAACATGTGTCAAAGAGAAGGCTGTTGAGCAAAGAAACCCAGTTACCTTTCAGCATGGACTACAGGATAATTTATTAAAGTGTCAGAGGCAAACCTTTAAGGTAAAAAACAGCTGATGCAAAATTCTCTGATTACCTAAAATGAATGTTTAATGGAAGTAAATGGAAAATAACAGGATTGCAACTGTGCGATTCACCATTCAAGATTAATTGGAAAATGGCTGATTTGAAAATACAATAACTCCCAAAAAACTGACTGAATAATGAAGAAGGTTAATTCCAAGGTTTGTTTACACATAGTAGGACTCCAAATGGGTGTTCATTATCACTTGTTAGCACTTTAAATCTTGAACAGTCATCATTTTTTAGAAACTGCATGAAATCACCTTGATAAAAACAAAGTCATGAAAGCAGATAACTCTCTTTTTATATCTCAATTTCACTAGTCTTTGCAGGTTTTATAGCTTAAATTAAAAAACAGTATCTTTGGTCTATCTATACTTATAAGGACATTCTGATTTAAAAAAAAATCAGAATAAGTCTTCTGTGTGCATAGTTGTTAAGTTGATAACAAATCCCGATTAACATAAAGGTTCAATTTGTTTGTACTACACAATGATTTTAAGAAGCCAAATATTATGTGTGTAATCCTATCCAAGATGAATAGCCCACTTAACAAGCTTTACTCACACCAATTAGCAATGGAGCGATCCAGGGAATGCATAATGTAGGAATTTTATAGGGTGGTATATTAATTAGGTTGGGGCTACACATGTAAGACAGATGAATTTGTGGGAGGAAAACAACAATGAAAGAACTTTTATCCTGCCACTATATTTTGGGCAGGCATATGAAGAAAGACATTGAGTTCAAATTATTCTAGCTTGTTTTAATTTTTTTTTAAATTGGTGCATTGTAATTATACATCACAGTGAGTTCCAGAGTGATAGGAACATGCATGCACACAGCACTGTGTTTCTCTCCGGTTCCCACCCTGCTCTCTTCGCCTCCCGTACGTACACATTGAAGTTGGAGTTGATAACTTCATATGTGAACAGAGTATAATTTGAATTGTTTCCTACATCAAGCGTCATACATCACCTCCCCACCTTCCTTCCCAAATATTCTGGCACTATTCTACTAGTACCTCCCCTTATTTATTTGAAGTCCCTTTTGTTTCCCAATTTCTACTTCCACATATGTGTGAAAACAAATGACCCTTCACTTTCTGGGTCTACCTTTTTTAATTTTTTTTCCTTTTTCAGTCTGGTATGATAGTGTAGGAAAAGTAACTTTAAGACTATGTAAAAATTTGTAATTCAATATTCCATTACCAAAGAAGGAAAATGTTCCATTTGGGAGCCATTCCAGTCTTTAACTATGAAATGTAAGAACAATAAAGTTTCCTCATTGTTTCATTATCTGAAAAAATGTCTATTTTACATGTGTGACCTACAGTAATTAGTGAGATATATCTTACAGTCTACTTGGAATTATGTATATTTAATAAAAATGCTATTAATATTTTATATCCCTATTCCTTATAATGAATTTCTACAAATTACCAAAATGGTATATGACATTTTTTGTCAAATATCTCAAAAGTATCTGTATAATTATTCTAAAAAATTTCAAATAACATTCATCTGTTTCTAGCATTTATGAAAAAAATAATTGGATGAATGTTGCCAAAAGTAGGTTTTAGATATGCAAACACACATTTCTATTTTCTTCATATTTGTTTGATCTTTAGTCAATCCATAACATAAGCACATAAAGTGAACATGTATTATTGATACTAAAATTATTTTTATTAGTTTATTAATGAGAATAATAGCAATAAACATTACTAATAATAACCTGTGTATATCTAAAGCAAATAAGAATATTATGTGCAGTTTTCTGTTTATACATTTTGCTTATCATCATAGTGTTTCAAATTTCTCAACATTCTTGATAATTATCATGTTAGTTGTGCAGAATGAATAAGAAATATGTGATATATGTAACACAAAAAATATTTTCCATGAGTTGGAAATAGGGATTGTTTCATGGTTGAAACTACTGTTACACAGATATAATTCATACAGGAAAGGATAGCATTTTGTGAATCAAGGAAATTTTCATTTCTTTTCTTAACTTTTTCTAATAAGTATGCATTAATGAAGGGGCAAATTTTTCATATTTAAGTCATTACTATTATGAGAGGTATATGACATCAAGACTAACTTTTTATAAAAACATGAATATAATAGGAATATACAGTGCTAATCCCAGTACTTGAGAGGTTTAGACAGGAGGATCACAAATTTGAGGTCAGCCTCAACAATTTAGCAAGACTCAACAACTTAGTGTTTCAAAATAAAGAATTTTAAAAAGGCCAGGGATGTAGCTTGAAGGTAGAATGCCTCTGCGTTCAATGCCTAGTACCAAACTGAAAATTTTCAATCAAATTGAAAAAGAATAGAATTCTCTGGCATATTTCATAATGGTTACGTTTCCCCCTTCCACTGTGGGAAGGTAACATTAGGGAATTTATCTCCATCATTAACTGTGAAAGCCTGGTTGAGATCCTGTATGTAAAACTCAGATGAGTACTGGAATCACAGAAGTATACCACCATGGCTGAAATCTGTTATTCTAACCAAAGTCTACTCTTACAAGAAAATATTTAAGCAGTCAGAGGCTAGCCCACAGGGCTTTTACCAGAGCCTAACTGAACTTGAGGAAATGGAAAGAGATAATTTCAGGTTGTTTCACCTTTGCACATGAAATAAGGGAAATACCAATTCCAGATGCCTCTAGCCTTCCTTGTGGGAAAGGGGAAATACTCAACTCTAGCTTCCTTTGCCCATCCTGTCCCACCTAAGGGAGGAACTGAGAGACTGAGGCCTGGCCATGGGACTATATAATGCTTCCTTTGAGCTTGCAATTTATCACCATATCACTAAAGCCCTGCTTACAACACTTCTTTTTACTCAGTAATTGTGCCTTGCTATTAAGGAAAACCTAGAAGGCATACTAGAAGACAGGAAACATAGTTTAGAAAGAAAGCAATCTTTACAAAGCAATTTAAATCAGAGTACTATAGTGAAATATGCCTATCCATGTTTATAGCAGCACAATTCACAATAGCCAAGTTATTAAATCAGCCTAGTTGTCTGTCAACAGGTGAATGGATTATGAAACTATGGTATATACACACAATGGAATTTTACTCAGCCATAAAGAAGAATAAAATTATGTCATTTGGAGTAAAATGGATAAAACTAGGAATATTATGCTAAGTGAGATCAGATAGTCTCAGAAAGTAAAAGGTAATATTTTTCTCATATGTGGAAGCTAGAGAGAAATTGGAAAACAAAAGGGACTTTAGATAAATGAGGAGAGAGACCAATAAAATAGTAAAAAGAGATTTGGGGAGGAAGGCAGGGAGAGGAAAAAGGAGACTTGCTGAAGGAAGCAGTTCAAGTAATGCTATGTACATATATGAAGTTATCAATACCAACCTCAATGACATGTACTGGGAGGAGGAGGGAGCAGGGTGGGACCCAGAGGGAAGCTCACCAGTGCTGTGTGCATTGTGTTTCTATCACTCTGAACCTATTTATGGTTTGTAATTGTAATGCACCAATAAAAGTATTTTTTAGAAAGATACTGAAATAAAAGGAGAGAGGGTATCAGAATCAGGTCCACATATGGCAGGGATATTGGAATGATCCCAATAGAAATTTAAAACAACTATGACTACTATGCTAAGTGATCTACTAGATAAAATAGATAGCAGGCAAGAATCTGTGAACAATGTAAACGGATGTAATGTCATATAATGAAAGAGACAGAAATTCTAACAAAGAAACAAAAAGAAATTCTAGATACCAAAAATGCTATGACAGAAATGAAGAATTCCCTTGATGGAACTATTAACAATGACATTATTAATATTAATGATATTATTAATAATTAATTTGTCATTATTAATTTGTAATTAATTATTATATTATTAATAAACTGGGCACCACTAAAGAAAGAATCTCTGACTTTGAGATATCACAATAGAAACATCAAAAACTGAAAGCAAGGAAAAAGGACACAAAAGAACCCCACAGTATTCAAAAAGTGTGGAAGAACCACAAAAGGAGTAAATGATGCTTAGTGGGACTATCAGAAGGAAAATGAAAGAAAGGAACAAAAGAAATACTTGAAATAATAATGAAGCCGGGCGTGGTGGCGCACGCTTGTAATCCCAGTACTTTGGGAGGTGGAGACCGGAGGATCCGGGTTCACGGCCAGCTTAAGCTCTCTCTCTCTCTCTCTCTCCCTGTCTCTCTCTCTCTCTCTCTCTCTCTACTTAGTGAGGCCCTCCGCAACTTCGTGAGACGCGGTTTCAAAATAAAGTATAAAAAATAGGGCCGGGGGTGTAGCGCGGAGGTAGAATGCCCCTGGGTTCAATCCCCGGTACCGCAAAAAAAAAAAAAAAATAATGACTGAGAATTTTCTCAAATTAATGTCAGCCACCAAAACACAGATCCTGGAAGCTGAGAGAACTCCATCTAGTGTCAACCTCCAGAAAGAAAATACATACCAGGGTGTATCATATCCATTTATTTATAAATAAAAAATAAAAATTCCTGAAAGAAGCTGGGTGGGGAGGAGAATACCTTAGGTATAGAGGAACAAAGATAAAAGTTACATCTGACTTCTCAGAAACCATAGAGTGTAGGCAAGAAGAGAGCAAAGTGAAATATTTTAAATGTTCATGGAAAAGCACACAAATCTAAAATTCTGTATCCTGAGATATTATCCTTTCAATGAAGAAATAAACTTTCTCAGGAAAAAAAAATTGAAAGAATTTGTTGCCAGTAGACCTTCCTTGCAAGAAATGTTGAAAAACAATCATTGAGAGATAAGAAAACTTATGTAGGTAAGAAATTTGAATCTATATAAAGAAAGGAAGAGCACTAGAGAAAGAATAAGTGAGTAAAATAAAAAATTATTTTTCTTATTTTTAATTGATCTAAAAGATAACAATTTGTCTAAAATACCTGTACCTCACAACTTGATCTGTAGATTCAACACAATTTTAATCAAACTGTCCAGAAGTTGTTTGGGGGATATCAACAAAGTGATTCTAAAGTTTATATAGGGAGATAAAAAACTCAAAATAGTCAACACAATATTGAAGAAGAGCACTGATACTACCCAATGATCTTTGACAAAGGAGAAAAGACAGTACTACAGTGGACAAAAGATAATCTTTTCAACAACTGGTGCTGCAACAACTGGACATCCACACGCAAATACATCTATATATCTATATCTATTATCTATATCTATATCTATATATTTAGATATATAGACACATAATTTATGTCCTTCACAAATGTTAACTCAAAATGGATCATAGACCTAAAGGTAAAAAACAGAATTATAATACCCGTAGAAGGTAACATAGGAGAATCTCTACCTGAACTTAGGTTTGGTGATGACATTTTAGATAAAACACCAAAAGCACAGTCCATGAAAGGGATAATTTATAAGTTGGACTTCATTAACATTGAAAATTTCTGCTCTGCAAAAGACAATGTCAAGAGAATGACAAGTCACACACTGGAAGGGAATGTTTGTTTGTTTGTTTGTTTGTTTGTTTGTTTGTTTGCGGTACCAGGGATTGAACGCAGGGGCGTTCTACCTCCGCGCTACGCCCCCGGCCCTATTTTTTATACTTTATTTTGAAACCGGGTCTCACAAAGTTGCGGAGGGCCTCACTAAGTAGAAAGAGAGAGAGAGAGAGAGAGAGAAAGAGAGAGAGAGAGAGAGAGAGAGAGAGAGAGAGAGCTTAGGCTGGCCGTGAACCCGGATCCTCCGGTCTCCGCCTCCCAAAGTACTGGGATTACAAGCGTGAGCCACCACGCCCGGCTGGAAGGGAATATTTGAAAAAGATATGGCTGATAGACTAATGTTCAAAATATGCAAAGACTTTTAATCCTCAACAAATAGAAAATGAAGAACTCAATTACAAAATAAGCCAAAAATATTAACAAACATTTCACCAAAGAAGATATACATCTATCTGGCAAATAAACATATGAAAAGATGTTCCCCATATAGAATAATATATGTTCTTCCAATATCCAAAGTTTTGTCAAAAGCGAATAATTGTATCAACAGGTAATGTTACCCTCACCTTCACTCAGAAGGCATCATAATTGGAAACCACATTTAATGTCCTTTTTCTCAGTTTTTACTAAAAGAAGTACAGACGAATGTCAAGGATTGAGTTAAAGCCACATCAGAGTCAGATGTTCATAAATTCTCATTGGTGAAATTATATCAAAGCTTCTAATCTCCTGAAAATTTTATACCATAATACCATGAATGCAAATATGTGGAGAGGTTTGATACTTTTCAACTATTTTCTTATATTAGAATCAGACTGTTCATTGCTTCATTAGATTTTTAATTACAAGAATCTTAATACAAATTTATTAGGCAGATGACTGTTTTGAAACTCAGGAAGTGTAGAGACATGATTTGAGTATGTACAATCCCTTCTTGGCTCCCTCTTATCTCGAGTACACCCATTTCTATCTCAATACAGACACACTCTAATAATGAATTTATTAGGAGAGGCACCATACATATGAAATGTTTTTATCTGTATTATGGTGAAACATAAGTGGTAGGTATATGAAATAGGGATTGCTTGTTTGTCAAAAGTATTGGGTAGCTGGGCATGGTGGTACAGGACTATAATAATCCCAACTACTTGGGAGGCTGAGATGAGAGGATAACAGGTTCAAGGCCAGCCTCAGCAACTTGGCAAGACCCTGTTTCAAAAAAAAATTTTTTTAAGGACATAGCTTGGAGGTAGAATGCTCCTGAATTCAATCCCCATTATCAAAAAAAAAAAAATAGTATTGGGTAGTGAGCATAATAGTTCTTTTGCATAACCTTTATGCAAAAGAAGAATAACATTTTATGTCTCTTAAAGAATAATAAAGTGGGACAACATGCATAACTAGATACCAAGGCTTAATATAAGCAAGTTTTATTCAGTTTTTATATGTGTTATAATTTCAAAGCAGAGAATATTACAGTGAAGAAAAATATAAACAAACTAAAAGTACAAAGAAAATTATTCACAATATATCTCAAATATAAGTGATATATATGGTATTAATTATCAAATCTTAAATTCAATAAGTAAATACTGAGTGATTATAAATTTTAATATTCTAGGGAATTTACAAAAATAGACAAAAATGTCTACATTCAAGAAGCTTCTAATCTAATAGGGAAATGTGAGGTTAAGCAAGGTAAAATTGCCTGTACTCAATCATTTTTACCCTGCAAAATGGCAATTTTATATGGTTTACCTAATATAACAAACATCCCCAAACCGTATGTATAGTGTAGGCAGTAAAAAGGGTGAAATAATACTACAGTGATTTAAAAAGTGGACTTGGAGAAAGATAGAATTTCCAAAGATAAAATTGTTAAGATTTGCACACAGATGAGAGTATGTACAGAGATACAAGGAAAGAAATGTTATTTTGAAAGAAAGACGAAGGCATGTGACTATATCAGAGTCGGAGACTTAGATCTCAAGGTTTGGGTTAGACATGAAGGGCCTCAATTAGCATAAAAGCAGCTTCAACTATAATCAATGGGTTGAAAACAATGAATATTAGGGTGAATAATGTGGGGTATGATGCTCAATGAGTTATGGAGACAAGATGGAAATTGAGATAAAACTGTTGCTCTTGCAAGGAAGCTAAAGAGAGACAAAAAGACTAAATTAGAATAAGAAATATGCAATTGAGAAGGAAGGGATTACAGCAAGAGAAGTGTCAAGGTAGCCATTAAGTGACTTTCAAAAGGAGAGAATTCACATACAGAGGTCAAAACTTAAGCTTTATTCAAAGGTAATAATGAGTCAGGGCCTGAGGTAAGAATGAAGTAATTTAAAGAATTCAGTGAAGAGGTGGACAACAATATGCATATATGAATGTGTCACTTTGAATCTCACTACAATGTACAATTATCTTGCACCAATAAAATTCTAACAAAATAAAAGATAAATTGCAAAAAAGAGGTTTACATCACAGCTCAAGGTCTTGAGTGAATTGTAGCCTATTGTAGAATAAAGAGACTAGATGGTTGTAGACTAAGTGACAGGAGGAGTAGGGAGAATACATTTGCAAAGGTGTATCTTAAGATAGAAGAGAAGGGTGATTAATAGGAAAAGATTTCCAGAAGTGGGACTACCACTATGTACTCAGGGGATATCTTAATGGACTTGCCTAGTCTTTTCAGTTCGGAAGAAATACAAGGGAAAGACAGAATGACATTAGAGTTGTCTGGAGATATTGAGAGAGAAGTTAACAGACATATCTAATCATCGCTTAGCACTTTTTCTATTACAAGATTGGAATAACAACAATTATTTCTGTTGGGGGAAATTTTTTGCTGTGTAGTCAATATTCATACATTCATATATTTAGTGAAAATATTGGTAGTTATGATTCTTGAGGAAAACGTGTTGGAAGACTTGTTCTAGAGATTTCCGATAATGGAGTCTTATTCTAATTACTTGTAAGGCAATTCTAAAGGCAAAGCTTTGTGTATTAATGAAGGTTTATCAAATTGTCCCTGACCTCTATCTGCTGTTTAATTAGTCACCCTAACATTTTACTGATATTATTTTACTTAGAGTTGTCTCAATAAAATATAACTGTGTGAGATTTGTAAGTACCTTCACCCCCATCAATAGCCTGCAAAATAGTACAAATGTTGAATTCACAAAAGTAATGTCAAGAGGTTTTTAAAGGCAGAATTTTTCATTGTTAACTATTCAAGATTTATATATATATATATATATATATATATACATATAAATATTTAATTTATTTAATATAATATATTAAAATAATGAAAAAAGCTTATCCACTGATAAAATAGTAAATGGTTTGGGAGAAACATAAAGTATTAAGGCTTCTAGAAAACAAAAAAAAAAAAACAAAAACTTGAGAAAGGCACCAAGATTTCCTCAGACCCAGTTCCATCCCACTCTGTAAATATTCTGTAAATTCAAAAACAGGTTTTGTGTTCATTGGGATGCAAATGTTTTCCTTCTCACCACAAAACCTCATGATGTCAGTATTATTCTCCCTAATTTATTGATGGAGTCTCTGAGTTTCTCAGGGGGTAATACATTCTCCAAGACCAACAGTTTGAAAGTGATGAAGCCAGAAGTTAGAGTTGCATCTAAAATCAAGTTCTGTGCTTTTATTCTCCATCAGAGACTACTTTTCTGGAAGGTGCATCTTTTTCATTTGGAGACAGCACATAACATTTTTGAAAGAAGCTTGTGATTCATGTTTGCTATGACATTTTCTAAAGGTCTTTGTAAACTTCTATGAGGATTATCAATTTTGTTGTACCTCTCTTGAGTTTTGTGCTGTGTTCCAAGTACAGCTTAACCTCAAACATTTTATTAACTAATGTGAACATAAGTTTTATTATCTCTGCCAGAGTGCTCAAGTCCAGCATTCACTTTATGATCATGGGCTTCCTACTACTTGACTTAATATGTTCTTCAAGGTCATCTTCGGCCTACTCCTCACTTCCTTGTTTGACTTCCTTTTAATATTTGATAAGAAATAACCAGTTATGTAATTTGTGTATTCATCACCTGTCTGGAGTAAGTGGTACCAAAATCCATTTAAAATAAAATGTAATAAAATATGTTCCTCCCAAGTATCTTGGGAGGGCAGTTTGAAAGAATACTCCCACTTTCCAAAGAAAGGATTATGAAGACTCCAGTTTAGTAGCAAAATGGGTAGCTTTCAAGCACATGTGCTTTTTTATAGTGAGCTCCAACATGAATTTTTTGTACTTATTTATTTATTTTTAATCCGAGGGAATCACACCAAGTGCCATGTGCGTGTATGTTTGTGTCACATGAAACCTCACCATGTGTTACAATGTACCAATAAAAGCACAAGTGCTTATTTAACATATAAAGTCTATGAAAGTTGGCTTGAAAATGTAGATTGCCTGTTTTATACGAACAAGGGAGCAATTTAAGGATGTATAATAATATTCAGTATGCCTAACAGTAGCTGTGAGGAACTGACAGCTCAGCTGAGATGTTGGATGAGAACTTGGAGGTAGAAATAACATTAAAAAGCAAACGAAACAAAAAATAAGGGAAAGTAAAGCTGAAGCTGAAAGAGAAATATATAAGTGGCTCTTATCCCCCAAAGTGTCAAAAATGTGGGATTTTAGAATCACTAACTCTTGTGTTTTAAGCCCAATTATATTATAGTGAGTAGGTTATGCAGTCTCTGAGTTTTAGCCTATTCATTAGTTCATCAGTTAAGTGAGAAATATAAGATGGTTGCAAAACTAGTATATAGAAGCTATTTAGGGAATAATAATGATTTGACATCTTTAACCTTCAGCTGTTCTCTTCATTAAGAGACTAGGTAAATAGACACTTTTAAGCTTGAGCCATACTGAATGAGCAGGTTGAAACTGAAGTGATTATCCTTCTCAGGTATATTATTTCTGCCTGGAATTTCTGTCATTAGTAAGGTTTAGTTATATTATAAGATAAGTAAAGTCAAGTAACCTGTGCATGCTAGAAGAAATATATAAGGCAGGGGGCAGAATTAACAAAAATGTAAGCTTCAAAACTAGAAGTTGTATATATGTGTTAGTCAGCTTTTCCTCACTGTGACCAAAATAACTGACAAGAACAACGTAGAGGAGGAAATGTTTATTTTGGCTCATGATTTCAGAGGTTCAGTTCATGGTCAGCTGGCTCCACGGCAGAGCATCATGGAGGCAGGACGTGGAGGAGGAACACTGCTTAGCTCATGGCAGCTGGGAAACAGAAGAGGGGGGGGCTTAGAGAAACTAAGCCCTTTCAGGATATGCCCCCAGTAACCTGTATCTTCTAGCCATACCAGCACCTGCCTACAGGTCCCACCGAGTACATCTATTCAAATTATTAATCCATCAAGTGGATTAATCCACTGATAAGATGAGAACCATCATGATGCAATAATTGCCTAAATGCCCTACCTCTGAATCTTGCTGCATCGTGGACTATGCGTTCAACCCATGGGCTTTTGGGGGATGGCATTCCAAATCCAAACCATAACATCTTACTAGGATCTACATAACCAATTAGATGAAAATAATCAAAGTTCCTTTTTACTATCATAAAGGTATTAACGAAAGACCAAAGAGTATCTAATGATAGTGAAGTGGGAAATCCATGAGCACAGAGAGTATCTTGCCCTTTGCTCACCAATAATCCTAAAGGTAAATAAGTTAAATTACATGGAGAAAACAAATTCATTATTTTAATAAATAAACTGAATTTGCTGTAGGAGAGCAGATGTATTTACTAGCACTTGAAGAGTTTTAAATGCCAAATTAATAGTTTGGGATTTCATAGAGTAATTATTAAGTGGATCTATGCATGAATGCCTATTTGTTTTTACGCCAAAAAGCAGACAGGCAGTACTTATAAGTTTTAATCACATAGCCCCTTCTCTGTAGCTGTAGCTGAATGTCAATTTATCCTTGTTAATCTGAAACTCTGCAGCAAACCTTTTGGATGTCTGTCCAGGCAGGCATCTCCTTAAACAGTTCTGACACTTAAGCCCTGAACTCTGGTTCAGCATTGTAATCTTCTCTTGCATTACTCTTAATACAGTCCAGACTCAATAGTCACATGTTTGCTAATTTCTATTTACCTGACTTCTTTCTCTACATTAAAAAAATTTTCATGTTTGAAGTATACTAATTCTTACAGCAAACAAACAAAATGAGTTTGCTGCTCCTCAGAGAATCCCACACGTTAGACCCAGATGTTCTTAAAAGTCTTTTTCATAAATCACCTGATTTCTCATATCAGACTTGACTTTCAATTCAGACTCTTTGAGAACACAACTGTAGGATATTAGTCTCATTTGTTGTTTCATTGTTGTTATCACAGTGAGAAAACCAAAGTGTGGTTCACAATGGATTAGTTGCTATTATGCACCTCCTCAAAGGAAACTACATAAGACTCTGATCGGTGATTCCACACATTCACTAAAAGGCATAACTGTTTGTTATCTTTTCCAGCTTTCTCCATCCTCTTGTGAGTTCCTGTGTTTGCATGGGATTCATAAAGTAAGCTTCTCTGCACTCACCAAAAATACTTCAGAATTCTGTTTGTGATTTACTAACAAGCAGGCTAGGAAATAAGAAAACACGGAATACCCAGCATCATGTACCTGTGTGGGTACCTTCCCTCATGTACCTGTGGGTACCTTCATCATGCCTTCATCGTGTGTTCTCATTCTCTTATTGAAAGAAGCAACATATGGTATCTAAGAATAAGAGAAATGAATTTTCCGAAATAATTATTGTTTCTACCAAAACTACATGGTAATTAGAAAAACCAAAAACTGTAAGCACAAAAATTTAAGTCATATAGTACATCACCAATGACATTAACATGAAATGGTGTACAATCTTTGTTGTTATCTCAGGTTTACAACCTGATTGCTCTTTAACGAACACTGACTTCTCTTTACCATGAGTTGGCCACTTGCAGTCTTAACACAAAGTATTGAATAACTTGCAGGTAAAGGGCAAACACCTACCAGAAAGCATTTTCTGCATCCATTTAAAGGTTTCCTCAATGAACCCAGGAGCTTGTCTCTATGATTTGAAGACTTTGGTGTGCATTCAGCTCCGTTCACTTCCCAGAAGTCGTAGGACAGTTCCAGGTACCAGCATTCCTCTTTCTTTACAAATAAGAGAGTGATGCTCTACTCCTAGCCATGCATGTATTTATCTAATATTTTCATCAACTTTTGAAAAACTTCCCACTAATCACCTGAATTAAACCCACAGACATGCTTTGTTTGGCAGGTATATATTGTTCACTACTTTTTTAAAAAATCAGTGTATTGAAATTTACATGAAATATGTGAAAAACAGCACAAGCATTTGTTGAAGAGTCAAGATCAAAGCATGAGATTTCTAGTTCAGTATGGACTCCACCATTCCCTACTGTCTTGAATGTGAATGTGATTTCTAGCGTTCTGCACCATGTTTTTTTTTTT
>PVJS01017108.1:24858-36700 GCA_004027185.1 Glis glis | reverse complement strand
AAAAAAAAAAAAAAGAAAAAAAAAGAAAAGCTAATTAACCAGTTCAAAGTGATACAGTTAATAAATGGTAGAAATGGGAAAAGGTTTCTCAAAGATAATGTTAGAAATCAACCTAATACAACCTTTTGGTAAAATCTTTGCTACTGTGTGTGTGTGTGTGTGTGTATGTGTGTGTGTGTGAGTGAACCCATGGATATTCTATCTCTGAGCTACATCTCCAGCCCTTTTTATATTTTTGTTTTGAAACAGTATCTTGGTAGGTTGCTGAAGGTCTCACTAAGTTGTGGAGGCTGGTCTGGAACCTGTGATCCTCCTGTCTCAGTCTCTCATGTATGGGGATTACAGGCATGTGCCACCATGACCAGCTTTTGCTATTTTTTAATGTGCAGTTTCTCATTCATCTCTATTTTGGAACATGCCTAAAGTTATTTCTTAAATAAACTCTTGACCCTGCCCAGATCTCCTCCCCAGAAAACTTGCAATTCATTTATACATACTTAAAATAGAGTTCAACATTTAAAATTATGTAGCCAGGCGTGGTGGCGCACGCTTGTAATCCCAGTACTTGGAAGGCGGAGACCGGAGGATCAGGGTTCACGGCCAGCCTCAGCTACTTAGTGAGGCCCTCCGCAACCTCGTGAGACCCGGTTTCAAAATAAAGTATAAAAAATAGGGCCGGGGGTGTAGCTCGGAGGTAGAACCCCCCTGGGTTCAATCCCAGTACTGCAAAAAAATAAATAGATAAAATTATGTAGACTGTACTTTAAAAATATGGAGACTGTACTTTTAAAAATATGAAGACTTCATGGAAAACATGACTTTAGACTTCTAGCTGTTTAGTTCCTTTTAAGATAGAAATCTGTTTTGCTTTCCCCAGGACAAACTATTATGTGTAACTTGATTTTGAAAATAAAATTTAAAATGCTGTTCCATGATCCAGAAACATCAGCAGTTCAAACTGTAAAGAGAATAAAGAAGTTACTCTTTCCCCTTGCCCTGAATCTGTTTGTTGAAGAGATTTTCAGGATCACACATATCAGCGAGGGTAAAGGAACACTTTTCTTCTGCATTTAAAAAATGAATTTTGTACCAGGGGATTTTAGCACTTAGCAAGAGTGGCCCTTTTGTTGCTTTTTTTTTTTTTGCCCCAAGTAAAGATCATTAGATAACACTTTGAAGATGAGAAATTGATGATGCTTTCCTGGAGATAGGCCTTGAGAGCCCACCTTTTGCAAGTGGTGGTTTTGTTAGACCATGAATTCTGCTTGGCACTGCATCATGTCTCCAGCCTTTACCTTTAGTTGGTCAATTTCTAGTCTGATTTTTTTTCCAGTTCGTCTTTTAAATAGGCTTGTTTGGAAGAAATTGCCTTCATTTCCCTCACTAGTGAGATTAGGATGTTGAGGCTGGTCTATTACATGCAATTTGCTACTCCTGACCACACCTCAAGCTTTTCTTTAAGGGGTTTCTTTTCCTTGGATTAAACGGCAAGGTGCTGCAGGAGGAGATGCTACTGGACAGAACCAGGTTCTGCAGATTTCCTTGAATTCCCTAGTGGGGTTTTAATGCTTTAGAATATCCTGTCAGGGTTCTCTCCTGGCACCCAGCCGTGGTCCTTAGCAGGAAAGCGGCAGTCAAGCTATGCCTAGAGCCTGGTGTTATTGATCTAGATTAGGCTGGAGAAGTAGCAAGGCAGACAGACGAGTGGCTGAAGAGTGACTTAGGATCTTCAGAGCAGGGGGGAGCAGCAGGCTTTGGCCAAGGGGTGGTGCGAGGTGAGGCTTGGGCTGATGGCAGATGGGTTATAGAGAGAAGTGCTAAGCCCACTGCACTGGGTCAATTCAATGTCTTCCTGGCTCACTAGAGAGAAAGAGCTGCCCAAAGAGTCTGAGGTACATTCTGAGTTTTTAATCTCAGCCGTCTAAGTGTTAGTGGTTGGCTCCACTTTTGATGTAGGTCTTAGGTTTTTAGAAGGAATCTGTGTTTAGCAAGACTTGCTCTGATGGTCCCTGGGATTGCATTCATTCCCCCATGAGTTTTAAGTGTTTAGTTCAGAAGGAAGAACAACTAGCTACCTTCCTTCTTTCCTCCCTCCCTTCCTCCCTTCCTCCCTTTTCCTCTTACTCCCTCCTCCTGCATCCTCCTTCCTTCCTCCTCTGTCATCTTCCCATCTTCCTCTTCCTCTTCTTCCATCCTCCTTAATTTTCTCTCCTTATTCCTTCCACCCATCTTCCTCTTCCTCTTCTTCAGTCCTTAATTTTCCCTCCTTCTTCCTTCTTCCCTCTCCTCTTCCTCCTCCTCTTGGTTGGTCTTTTTAAAGGTCCGACGGCTCACAGGAGAGGGATTTGAGTTCCCACTGTTCTTCCCATCATGTAGTTCAGACTCTAGGCCTAAGTCAGAGGATGATGCCTAGTTAAAGGTTGACTTTCTCGCTTATGCAAGAGTTTTTGATTCTCTTAAAATCACACTTATTTTGTATAAAACAGCATTGTGATTATTTTGAATGACATATGGAATTTTTAACAAATGTATATTGAATGAATGAAGAGTCTTTGTAAGTAGAATTTGGAAGAATTGTAATTTTGGTGTTGGTCTTTGTTTGCCATAAATTGTGTATTATTTTCAAGGTAAATTTGGAGTAACCTGCAGCTTAGTAGTAGT
Organism: Glis glis; assembly: GCA_004027185.1. Taxonomy (NCBI): domain Eukaryota; kingdom Metazoa; phylum Chordata; class Mammalia; order Rodentia; family Gliridae; genus Glis; species Glis glis. The sequence continues at coordinate 34,039 of PVJS01017108.1, read as the reverse complement.
TAGGGGTACCTTAATGTATGTTCCAGAAAAACTTGAGGCACCTTTAATGAGAATGACAGGGCATTTTCAAATTTACCATTTAGCTATTGTTTCTTAGGAAAACTTTTTATTGACTTTGATAGAAACTTGATCATCACTGAAGAAGATGAAAGTTTTGATTTATGATCAAAAAATTTTCCTCACATTTTATGATCCAGTATGGCTGGTTTAGCTGTAATTAGAACATTGCTTTATTTCTAACTAATTTCCTCACAAAAGTACCTTTTAAGTTGGACAGTTATTGACTGGTAAGAAGGAAGGAGAAATTCAAGATGTGTTCATTACTGTCACTAAAAGTGGAGCTATTTCTGAGTAGGGAGGTAACTAGAGGTAAAACTATTTTAAACCATAGTGTAAGTATACTTTTTTTTAACTCTCAGGATGCCATGGGGTAAAAAAGGGGGGGAATACTGGTGCTAAGATACTAAGAATCCTCATTTAATTTAATTTCTGAGATAAATTTAGTATGATGTCCTTACAGGTCTTAATGATCTTGCATAGAGAATGTCCTCTCATATTAATGAAGGAAAAGTACTATTAATTTGTAACTTAACCAGTTGAATATGAGATCTACTTGGGATCACTGATTAATGAGTTGTTCAGAAATTCTGATACTGTTCTGATAAATGCTTAAATGTTCTGATAATTGTTTAAATGTTCAGTTATGAAATTTTAGACTTTGCAGTTATAGGGAATTGGGGTAAAAATTAATTTAATTGCACAGAAAAACATAGAATGAAGGTATGGAGGCTCTTCTTCATTTTATTTCTTCCCAACATTTAGTAGACGGAGCCCTGCACACGACATGTGCTCAACAAGCGCCTTTTGACTGAATGAAATCATTGATGCTGTAACTCGTAGAGGCCCCCGCACCATCTTCATGCTCTCGTATCCCCGTTGTTATATTAGGTTTCCCCTGGTCAGTTATTTCTCTTCATCTTTTTCTTTCCTCTCCTCTAAGTAGGGCTCTGTCACTGTCACTCCGTCCTCTTCCGTTTGCCATCTTTCTGTGAACATAGCTCATATCCTATGGCCTTTGGGTTATTTTGTATCCACCCCCCACCCCTCGCTCTATTTCTGTCGCATATCTCTTTTCCTCTTAGCAACTACAGTAAAAACAAGTTTCTGAAAGGTTATTTACATTCAGTGTTGGGAACTATCCCTGTTGCACATTGCCGGACTTATTTTGGGATTTGCAAAATGTGTTATAGTTCAACAAACTTTCCATTTTACTGCTTCCTTTTAAATTGTATGTTCTGTGATTTTTCTTTTTTCTGTTTGTTTTCTCCTCGATTCCCCTGACCCCTCATTTTTTTCTTGGTCAGATGTGGATTAAAGCGCCCATTCCATTCTTCACTGTTGGAAATCATTTTCCTGGTTCTCATTGTACACAATCCTCTACACTTAAGCAGCTTTGAGTCCTGACCTCAGTCCACCATCCCCACTTGCTGAGCACTCCACTTCTCAGTCTTGCACCAGTGACTCATCGCTGCAGGGCAGTGGTCCATTGCCACATGGCTATAGGGTTCATAGTCAATGGAGAGGAATGATGGGGCACTGTTACAGGTATACTAAAAGTAAAACCGGCCTCATCAGCTTGACATAACATTGTGCGCACTTGTGTATGTGTTGGGGCAGGGCTGGAGGCGCTCATGACATGGCGTAAGTAGAGAGTATCTCCTTAAGATAGACTGACTGCATGCAGCAATCTTGGGCTTATACTTGGTCGTTCATGTTCCCCATTGCTTGGTCAGTGCTTGGCACTGTGTCTAATCCACAGTGGGCGCTCAGTGTTTGTTTTAATTTTTTGTCTCAAAGATGCAGAAAAAGAGCTCTGTAATCATTTATGTCACTGATTTTATATAATTTTAAGATGTTCCCAACAGTTATAATATTTCTTTCCTATAGGTTCTTCAAATCTTTTGTTAGGATGGGGCAGAGAGGGGCATGGTCCTCCTTCTACGGCACACCTAATCTGAACTCTTTCTTCCTCTTCCCCCCACACATGTTCCTGCCCGCCCAACAGAGCCATGCTGTCTTCAGTGAGCCCTGGTTCTGTGGGGATCCCTGCACACTGAGTGTCTGAACTGACACAGTTGTTCCTCTTGCTTGGAATATGAAGCAGGGCTCACTAAGAAAGGCAGCAGCACAGTGATAAGGGAAAGAGAATGCAGGGCCAGTGGCAGGAATGTGGCCCTTGATTGGCACACTGACATTCTACACATAAAGCTGCCATGCTGTCTCATGGCCACTTTAATAACTGTGACAAAATCATCTATGTCAGTTTATAGCCCCGTCTCTCCTAGTGAAAATAAATCCAAGCTATTTAACCTTTGTGTGTGACTTTATTCACCAGACTCTGTCATTTGCTGCCTGGAGCTGCATTTTCTTTAAGACAATGATGTGTGTCTTCTGAAAGACTGACATGCAGTATTTCTGATGGATCTGAATTCATGTGACATATTCAGACAAGTATTTCCCTTAATATTTATTCCTTCATTTTTTTTAACTGTGATTTTAGCTTTTAGATTTTTCCCCCCTGTAGCCTATAATTCCCCCGTATAATTCTTATCTAATAATTTTGGTTTATGTTAACTTTTTCTAATTTTTATTTTCTTCCTTTTATGGACCCAAAAGTTAAATAAATAAAATATATTTATTGAATGTGAATTAATTATATAAGTAAATAATATTATTTTGTATCTTAATATGTGAATATACTATATAAGTATTTAAATTAGTTAAATATTTATTAATTATTTATTTATAATATTAATAATGGTCTATGCTAATATGAAATATTTTATATATTTTTTATTTCTTAGGAGGTTACCCATATGGCAATCCATAAAATCTTTGTTCTTCTAAAAGATCTGTATATGCTGATTTAAATCTGAAAAAAATGCCAGTAGAGGATAGTCATTTTAATATAAGTAGTTTCAAGCATATATACCATAGTGTAAATGAAGGATCTGAAAATAGGTTTAAGATAAGAAAGTAAGGACTTGTGGTGGGGAGGAGGCCTCACATCAAAAGATGATCAAGTTGCTGTTCTACAGAAATTAGCTCTTACACAGTTTTCATGACTTCATATGATCTCATGTAATCTCAGGAACAAAATAATTCATATTTTACTGACATTTTTATAACAGCTTTATTGAGATATAATTTGCATATCATAGAATTTAACCATTTAAAAATATCCACAATTCAAAGTTTTTTAGTGTAGTCAGAGTTGTACAACCATCACCACAATCAATTTTAAAACACTTTTATTATCTCAGAAAAAATTCCCATATTGATTTCCCCAAACTCCTTTCACAGTAGCATCCCTAGGCAACCACTAATGCCTCTGTAGGTTGCCTCTTCTAGACATTTCATATAAATGGAATCATATACTATCTGCTCTTTTGTAACTAGATTTTTTCACTTAGCATAATGTTTTCAAATTTCATGTGTATCGTAGCTTGCATCAGTACTTCATTCCTTTTTATTGCTGAATAATATTCCATTATTTATTCATTCATCTTGATGGGCATCTGGGTTGTTTCTGTTCTTTGGCTATTATCAATAATGCTGCTACGAATATTTGTGTAAAAATCTTGGTGGATGTATAGAAATACACACCAAAAATCAAAATGCATGCCATGAAACATTACCTATTCTTTTATTTTTTTTGGTACTGGGGATTGAACCCAGGGGTGTTTTACCTCTGAGCTACACCCCAAGCCCTATTTTTATACTTTATTTTGAAACCGGGTCTCACTAAGTTGCGGAGGGCCTCACTAAGTAGCTGAGGCTGGCAGTGAACCGGGATCCTCCGGTCTCCGCCTCCCAAGTACTGGGATTACAAGCATGCACCACCACGCCTGGCATCCTATTCTTATTACATTCAGTAGAATACTTTTCATTTTACTCTGTTCTATTTCATTTTCTAAAAAATCACTAAAGTGATTTCAGAAGCCCTTCCTCTTCTGTGAAAATCAAGATTGTCTTGCATGTGAAATATATGTATGAAAAAAATACTCATTTTTAGTATAGTTTTTAAAATAACAGTTTTATTGAGATAAAATTTATATACCATAAAACTCATCCTTTCCAGGTGTACAATTCAGTGGTTTTTAATACAGCTTTTAAAAACCTGTGGCTATTCTCAATTCATTGTTTTTCCCTTTTGTTTGAACTCACCACTTTTTATCATCTTATTGTTTTTGTTACTATTGTAAACTAGTGATCTTAAATTCATTTATTCCGCTTCTTAGGAACATGACTCTGGGCCCAGGATTGGACATAACCCTTGGATCAGTGGAAGAACTTCCATTTTCTTACAGTGGATTCTCATATTTAATAAATATTTTAACACTTAATCAATCAACCATGTGTTCCTGAATTTCTAACAGTTTTCAACAAACATTCTTTCCAAAATCTGTTATTTCAAAGTTAATTGTGTTATTTCTCTTTCTCAAGAAATAATTAGGTTAGAAGAAGTCCGTATGCTTTTATTTTAGCATCATATGTTCATGGCAGAAAATGTTCAGGAAGAAAAAAACTCCAAGTGCAGATAGTATTGCTGCTGCTGGTAGTGGTGTGTGTGTGTGTACGTGCATGCGTGTGTGTGTGTGTATGTGTGTGTGTGTACGTGTGTGTGTACGTGTTTGGAGAGTATTCATGGGACAGCTCTCCTCCATTAGGCCATTGGGTCATTTTTAGTCTTCGCGTTTCATTTGATGAGAGAAACAGCCATACTTTTCTCTGCACCTTCTGGCCCATGTGCAGTTGGGTATTTCAGCGATGTTCCAGCTATTAATCATGGCTTTTTATAGCTCCTGTTCTCTGCAGCGTGTTTTCACTAGAACTAGAGAGTCTTGGTTTCTCTTTTCATCATTCTGTCTTTGAATAATGAGAGAACTGAGGGGATTGGCAAATATTTAATAGACTTTGATTCTTGTTCCTTTTCTTATAAGGTTTAAACTTGTCCACTCTACAATTAAAAATTTTCCATTGGTTCTTTTATATTTCAGGTTAAACTGTTTTGGTCAACACGAAGGTTTTGTGTGTGTGTGTGTGTTATAAAATTATTTCCTGTGACTTGATTTATAAACTGACATCTCTTTAATTCACTCTACAAATATTTATTGAGGGCCTAATATGTGGCAGGAACTGTTCTGGGCCCTTGGGCTACATCAGTGAATAAAAAAAAAAAAACAAGCCAGGCGTGGTGGCGCACGCTTGTAATCCCAGTACTTGGGAGGCTGAGACCAGAGGATCCGGGTTCGCGGCCAGCCTCAGCTACTTAGTGAGGCCCTCCACAGCTTAATGAGACCCTGTTTCAAAATAAAGAATAAAAAATAGGGCTGGGGGTGTAGCTTGGAGGTAGAATACCCCTGGGTTCAATCCCCAGTACCGCAAAAAAAAAAAATCTTTATTCTGGGGCCCATGCTCTGGCAGATAAACAAACATAGTAAGTGGTAGATTATGTCGCATACTAGTAAGTACTATGGTAGTAAGTACTATGGAAAAGAAAAAAGAAAAAATGTGCAGCTTGATAATGGGCATTAGGAGTGTAGGGAAGTGTGAGGGCACTTTTCCTCCCTTTCCTAGTGATGGGGTTAAACCTAAGCCTCACACATGACAGGCAAGCACTCTACCGCTGAGCTATACCCCCAGGTCTTAGGTTATACTATTTAATAGGGTGGTCCATTAGGCCTCACAGAAGGTCACTTGAAAAGACCTGAAGGAAGTGGGCAGTGAGCTGTGTAGGTATCTGAGGAACAGCATTCCAGGAGGAGAGAATAGCCAATATAATTCAAGTACGAATAACAACACGACTACTATAAGGAAGACTGGTGATGAGGTCTTATTGGAAACGGTACTGAGGGGAAATATTTGGAATCACTCATATTTCTGGCAATATTTTCAGTTTTACCTGTAATGTCAAAATATTGGCTTGTCTCACCAAGGAAGACTATATAGATTTTTACTATGTTATCTGAATTTAGTCCCTTCTTCCTCTCTCCCCACAATCTTACAAGATAATGCATCTAGGTCCTTCTTTTAAGATATTAAGACTTATGTCTTCTTTTAAATGTACTTCTGTTTTATGTTTAGTACATACATGGCTATAGATTAATTTTTTGTGTGGTTTGTAGATATTTTTAGTGCTAACCTGCCATAAAGCTTATCAAGTAGCAGATACTTTCTACTGTGCCTAAGAGATAAAAAGCATACTTCCAAGCCATCTCTGAACATATCCTGTTTCACAAATGGAGCAAATAGGCCTAAATTACATTAAGACAGAGTTTTGTTAGCTAAGAGGTAAAATACAGTGATTCAGCATTGGAGCAGACTACAATGGGAGCTGAGAAAATGTCTGAAGAAGTTATAAATTAGGCTCAACAATCATTGATCACAATGCTTTTGAGTAGATGTTTGCTTCCTCACAAGTGGTGGGACAAATGAATCACATAACTCTTTGAGGTTCCCTAAAACTCAAAGTTTCATCCTTCTCCCTCCATCCTGTAGATAATGCATATTTCAAGGCAAGTAGCCACAGGACTACCATACTCACTGACAAATGTTGGTTGAATAAAATTAACACAGGTGCACAGGTCAAAAATTTTTGAGGAGAGTAAGTAGGATGTATATGCTGATAAGGGTTGCACTCTACGGGACAATGGCAGTGCTTGTAACTAGTAGAGAACTAACAAAGAAACCAACAGAGTAGTTTAACTATATGAAAGCCACCTTCATTATACCATAGTCCTGAGAACTACTTCCCATTTTTGGCGAAGGTCTGTTGCAAGATAACTGTTCTTCCTACTCATTATCAGTTGACATTTGTCACAGTAGTTTTAAATTCATAAGTGAACACATATTCTGTGCCAACCATTGGGGATACAGAGACACTTGGAACTGGGTTGAGAGTAGAAACTTGCCCAAGATCACTCAGTTTAGAAAGGAGAGTAGAGCTAGGATTCACATAGAGGAAACTGGGCTCTAGAATATGGATTTTTAACTGCTATCCTCTGCAGCTTTTCATAAAAAACTGTTCACAGTTTTAAAACAGAGGGAAGCCAGGGATGGTGGCACATGCCTGTAATTCTACTACTTGGGAGGCTGAGACAGGAGGATCATAGGTTCAAAGACAGCCTCTGTAACTTAGCCAGACCCTCAGCAACTTAGCAAGACCCTGTTTCAAAATAAAAGTAAAAAGGGCTGGGGGTGTAGCTCAGAGGTAGAATACCTCTGAGTTCAATCCCCAGTACCCAAAACAAATTAAAACAAAAACAACAACAAAAGAAAAAACCAGAGGGGAAACCCTTTTGGACAAAACAGCTTAGCACTGGATTACATGACTGCCCCGTACAATAGTGACATGTTTTTATGGACAATAGAAATTTGTGAGCCAAGGCCTTATCTTGCTCAAAGTCCACTGTGCCTCTCATGGAGTCCTGTCTACACAGTAGGATCCAGGCTCAGTGGTGGTAATGGAGATGGTAGATTACTCCAGGAAGGCCAGGGAAGGACAAAGAGGACAGCTTGGTGGCAGTTTGCTGAGGATGCTGGTCTAGGGAACATTTGAGCCAGGAGTCCTTGCCAGGAGGTGGCTTCCCAGAAGCCCAGGTTCCGAGAGACTCCTTACACACTTTTCAGAAGAGAATAAATGCTCCTAGAGGGTCATTTCATAAATTAAATGCAAAGTGACCCCCATGATATTTAAAGCACTCAGGTGCCTCAGAGCAACACCAAGTAAAAAACTATCCTAAAACGCAAAGACTGTACTCGGCCTTTTTCCTTTAAAAAGGAACCAAGGCCAGGTGTGGTGGCGCACACTTGTAATCCCAGTACTCGGGAGGCTGAGACCAGAGGATCCGGGTTCGCGGCCAGCCTCAGCTACTTAGTGAGGCCCTCTGCAACTTAGTGAGACCCTGTTTTGAAATAAAGAATAAAAAAAAATAGGGCTGGGGATGTAGCTTGAAGGTAGAATGCCCCTGGATTCCATCCCCAGTACTGCAAAATAAATAAATAAATAAATAAATAAATAATAAATAATAAAATAAAAAGGAATCAAGACGTCTCCTAGGAACCCTTTCTTAGTTCAGCATCTCAGAAACATGGAGGCCTCAGTAGACTGCCCAAGTTCTCCCCAGTTGAAACAAGAACTAGAGAGTTTAATTTATCCATCTTTGTATGAAAACACAGCAGAGACCTGGGTCACGTATGGGACAGATGGAAAACCTTATCCAGGCCCCTGTGTGCGTGCAGTTTTGTTTAGGCTGAGCATCTAAGCAGAGGGAGGAAATGACTCCAGTCTAGCTAGCATCTCCAGAGCTCCACTGTCCTGTCCTAATGAGAACTTGGCTCCTTGGGCTTTTATTTGTTTATGCTTTTTGTGTCTGACACTGTGGAGGTCAAGTTTCATCAACCTTTGATATGACATTGTTTCTGTTAAGAGTTGAGTTCATGCTACAAAAGAATGGTGAGACTAATCGTTTTATTTCCTTTTTATATTCAGACAGGAGGACCTAACGCTAATTAGAAGTCTCCAAGATGGCTTTTTTTTTCCCTTATGTTAAGGAATTGGAGCCTTGTTCCCAGGGCAGAGGGAGTGACTGAAGGGCTCTGGACAGTGGGGCATGATCCTGCTGGGATCTTTGTGTGGAGATCTATTTCGGAGATAAGGGGAAACTTGCGTGCAATTCTGACTTTATGTCACTAGACACTGTTAGCATGTCTTAGGTCTAAAGATCAGTGAGGATCTGAATCCTATCTCCCTCCTTTAGAGCAGCAGTTATTCCTGCTATTCCTGGCTCTCATTTCAAATATTAATTGTCTTCCAGGTCCCAGTTGCTATCATGTATATACATGATTGTACACATATGCACATATAAGAAGTATTGGATGAGCTGGGCGTGGTGGTGCATGGTTGTAATCCCAGTACTTAGGAGGCTGAGACAGGAGGATTACAGGTTCACAGCCAGCCCCAGCAAGTTAGTGAGGCCCTCTGCAACTTAGTGAGACCCTGTTTCAAAATAAAAAATAAAATAGGGCTGGGGGTGTAGCTCAGAGGTGGAATGCCCGTGGGTTCAATCCCCAGTACCATACACACACACATACAAAAAAAAAAAAAAAAGAAAGAAAA
>PVJS01017108.1:0-24758 GCA_004027185.1 Glis glis | reverse complement strand
CTTTTATGGCAGGGGCTAACAGTGACTAGCTCTAATAAATAATGGAAATGTAGATAAAATTACTTTCTAGAGTCTCTTTCATTACCTTTATCAAACAGAATAATTTCATTATTTTGCTACCCCTTAGAGTTTCTCCTTGTAACATGGTTAAAAAATTATACACACATAATCTCTTAGATTCAAATGTTCTTGAAGGTAGCATCCCAGAAGAAGACTAGACCAATGGAATTCAGTATACATACAGTTTTTTTTTAAACTGGGTATTTGCTTTTTCTCAAACACACATCACAGACAGATTCTTTCAATTCTCCTATAACTTAAGGACAAGGAGTTGTGCTTCAAAGCAGCTTGGAAACGCCAGCTGGTATTATGTAGACACCCATCAATTTGAAAATTTTGGGGATAGATTTGTCATACTTTTTCATAGTTTTCTAGCTATGTTCTAACCTATGGTACATTGAAAGATTACACGATTTTAAAATGAGGTTTTCTGAGAGATGATGGAACAGAAAGATGGATATTTTTGCAGTGGTTATTATCTCTGGAATTCTCTAAATTTGTTTCCCAATAAAGAAAAATTTTGGTGGTTGACTGTCACTTCACAGATGAGAAACCATCTTGTGAATATCCATGACATTAGAGACAACTGCTTTTTTTATTTTTATTTTCCTCCTCCTTTTCCTCCTCTTGTGTGTGGTACTGGGGATTGAACCCAGGGGCATTCTACCTCCGAGCTACACCCCCAGTCCTATTTTTATTTTTATTTTGAAACAGGGCCTCTCTAGGTTGCTGAGAGTCAAACTACTTGCTGAGACTGTCCTTGAACCTACGATCCTCCTGTCTCAGCCTCCCAAGTACTGGCTTTACAGGTATGTGCCACCACGCCTCGCTTTTCTTCTTAAGTGGAGGTTTTGCTCTTATACTTTTTTACTTACTATCTTCTTGGAAAACTTTTGGACAATTGAGGTAGGTTAGTAAAGAGTGAATCTGATCTTTATAAAGTTTATTTTATATATATGTGTGTGTGTGTGTGTGTGTGTGTGTGTGTGTGTGTGTGTGCGTGTATGAGAAAAAAGTTCTCTAGAATTATATAGTTTTATTCTTTAGTTACAGGAGAGAAAGAACCTTCTAACTCCACGTGAATTTTTTTCCTAAAGGGAAGGCTATGGAATTAGTATGAGCCAGCTATTCATCATGGGATTTTGTTCGGTGAAATTTCTTTTGTTTTTTTTTGGTACTGGGGATTGAACCCAGGGGCATTCTACCTCCGAGCTACATCCCCCAGCCCTATTTTTTATTCTTTTTTTTTTTTGAAACAGGGTCTCACTAAGTTGCGGAAGCCTCACTAAGTAGCTGAGGTTGGCCGCGAACCTGGATCCTCCTGTCTCAGCCTCCCAAGTAATGGGATTACTAGCGTGTGCCACCACACCCAGCTTGTTCGGTGAAATTTCTGATTTTTCTTTCTACAAACACTGGCCCTTTAGTGGAAGTGAACCTTAACTCTGCCACTCCTAATACCTGTAAACAAGATGAAATCAAGCAAGCAAAGAACTCGATTGACATACCAGGAAGGGTGAAGTAAATCTTGATATGAAGAACTCACCGTTCCTCATTTTATTGTTTGGACTTGGCCTATTTCTGATGTCGCCTCCAGGACAGACTGTGACCCAGCTGGCAGAGACGACTCTGATTTCCAAGTCTGCTTTTCACATTATCTGATCCAGAGCTAAGCTGAATAGTTATTCATTTGAAAGTGCGGTCGCTGAACCACTTACTCATTTTTCCTCCTCCACTCTCTTTACCTGTCTTTATTTAGCTTTTAGTGCTTACATTATTCTCTGCAGCACGCTTTTGTATGCTCTTTTCACTGTAAACAAAAGTTTTTCAGTGTTTTTCTCACAGCATTCTGTAATCGTTACTATTTTCAGTTCCCATATGGGAACAACAAGATGAAGCAGAGAAAGTTTTCATAACTCCACTGGAAATCAGATATCAGGCCGATAACGGGGCTGGGAAGAGCTCTCATCTCATGTCGCCCAGGCTTTTCCTGGACCCAGGAAGGGTATCAGGTTCCCAGGGCTGATTCGTCTGAGGGATTTTTCTCTGCTGATTTTGTTGCGTCTAAATGTTGGGGTTCCTTACACTCAGGTTTAATTACAGCTCGATAGAACTGTATATTGTATTGTTCTCAAGCTACTGAGTATCTTAAAGGTCTGCTTTTGACTTTCAGGATTATGTGAGTAAGCATTTTCTTGTTCAGGTCTTAAATTGAAGACCTAGTAATGGGCAGTTAATGGCCAAGATGATGGAGAGACTGATTTATCAGAAGATAGCTGAAGCATAAATAGGTAATGAGGCTGCCGAACTTCCTGAATGGAGATGAGAAAATGGGAGCTGGTGCCGGTGTCGGCAGTTTCTGTCCACCTCCGGCTTGTTGGAGCAGGGGCCCCTGGAGAGAGAGGACCTTGGCAGCTAGGGAATCACAGAATCCAGGGCTCCCAGTGCCCTCAGAACTGGAAACATGGCGAGGCAAATTCAGGGAATGCCTCTTAAGAGCTCATCTTGTCCAATGAAAGCCAAGTTTTGCGATATGTATGCCTTTACCTAGGCATTCCTGGGCACTGAGATCTATGTGAAATAATCTTTGTCTTTGGGTAATATATCCCCAAACAAGGGCCATACATTATGTTTACATCAATTATAAAATTTTTCACATTAACTAAAGTCAATAACAAGAATTGAAATTTGAGTTGGAGAGTAAGTTCTACTAGATGGGAATTCCATGGGTGTTGGTCCTACTTGAGACTAACGTGGGTAACTCTCTAAAGAATACCATGGAAATTCCAATCTTTTGATCTCCTTTACTTTTAATTGTTTTTTTAAAAATACATTGAGAATCTATTCTGTGGATGACAGTATGCCAAGGTGCTGATAGAGATGTTTCTGGAAACCCATTGGTCCTCAATTAATTTATCTGGGAAGGTACCACATTGAATTCCTTTTTGGCTTTCTCTTACTCCCCTTCCTCTCTCCCTCTTAAAAACTTTAAATCTTTTGCTAATTTGGTTTAACTCAACAGCCAAATGTAGGTAGTAAATTATCAAAAGAACACAGAATTTTCAGCACAAATACATTTTTTTTTTTTTTTTGCGGTACTGGGGATTGAACTCAGGGGCATTCTACCTCCGAGCTACATCCCCGGCCCTATTTTTTATTCTTTATTTTGAAACAGGGTCTCACTAAGTTGCAGAAGGCCTCACTAAATAGCTGAGGCTGGCCGTGAACCCGGATCCTCCTGTCTCAGCCTCCCAAGTACTGGAATTACAAGCGTGCGCCACCACGCCTGGCTATAAATGCAATGTAATTTTTAATTTTTTATATTTTTTATTGATGCATTGAAATTGTACATGATAGTGAAATTCATAGTGATACATTCATATATGCACATAACATTATTTGGTCCATTTCCTTCCCCATATTTCCCCTTTCCTTCCCTTCCTATCCCCTGTACATGATAGAGTCATAGTGATACTTTCATATATGCACATGACATTATATGATTTGTTTCCTTCTCTGTACCTCCCCTTTCCCTCTGCTCCTTCCTCCCCAATCTCCTTCCACTACTCTACTGGTCTTTCTTCTAGTTTTCATGAGACCCTTTTCTTTCCTTTTTTTCTCTCTAGCTTCCATATATGAGATTAAACATATATTTTACTTTCAAGGAATATGTGAGAATTCAGTAAGTAGATCATCAGTTTTCAAAATTAAACACGTTTTGTCATAAATAGTGAAGAAAAGGGATGGGAGGTATTGTTTATTTTAAGTCTACTATTGCAGAGACCTTTACACCCATTTCCTATTGCTTTTATGATAAAGGGTATGTTTTTTAGGTTGGTGTGGAATGATGGTTTTCAATCTGTATCCACACCTTAGAGTCACATGAGTGGCTCTTTATATGACATTGATGCCTGAGATCCATTCCTGACCAGATGAACCTGAGTCTCTGAATGTAGGAGCCATGCATGAGTGAGTGTTTTTTTTTTGGTGTGTGTGTGTACTACTAGGGATTGAACCCAGGTACATTTTACCTCTGAGCTACACCCCCAGCCCTTTTAATTTTTTGTTCTGAAATAGGGTCTCACTAGGTTACTGAAAATCTCACTATGTTGCTGAGGCTGTCCTCAAACCTGTGATCCACCTGTCTCAGCCTCCTAAGTACTGGGACTGCAGGCATGTACCACCATGCCTAGCTTTGCATTAGTGTTTTTTAGAAAGCTTTCCAAGTATGTATAACACTCAGCTAGGATTGAGAACCATTGGTTTAGAAGTTCATTAGTGACTATAATTCCAGCTTGATCTTTCCTAATAGATGTCTCCCATTTTCTGCCTCAGCAGTGTAGCATTTCTTGTAATTTCCTGATTGTGCTGAGCTCTTCTTTCTGTGTCTTTGTTGGTCCTTTTGCCTGAGGGCTTATCCCTCCATTGCAAGTCTGAGGAGCACCAACTCATCCCTCTGTAACCCTACAGTTGGAGGGCTGCTGTTGTATCTTGTACATATATCTTTTATTTAACTTACACATATTTTGTAATAACTTGTTTAGTAGTTTCCCTTTTTGACTGAGTTTCCTGGGTAACAAACAGGGACCATGTTGAACACATCTTTGTATCCCCAGGACTTGGCACGGTGAGAACTCTGCAAAGGCAGAATGGACTGTAGCTTATTTGTTACAACAAATCTGCAAAGTGTATTATTATTTTTTCTCTTTCAGACAGATGAGGGCTTTCAGTTCAGAGACATCAAATAACTTGCCCCAGATAATTCCACTTGTAAATGGAAGACCCAGAATTCAAACCCAGCTTAGCTCTTTAAAGTTCATTCTTTAAAGAATGTGCTCTTGTTTTGTTTCATTTTGTTTTAAATGTTTTGATGTCAGAAACTGTCCTGGTTTTTGTAATAATGATGCAGATGGTTGATTTAAAAGGACAGTTTGGTTAGAGGTAATGTGTAAATTAGATGCAATACATGCTAGTGCTTGTGAAAACTATAGGTGTGATTGAGTTGACTGGACAGAAAAGGGTCTCTATTTAACATAGAATTAGATGTCAAAATATGGCTAAAAACCACTAATGTTCTTATATATGCCATACTAGTTTATGTATTAGATAGACCTGTTGGTAGAATCTTCTTTTAACAAATCCATTGTAATACAGTTCTTTATATGATTAGTCTTACATCAGCTGACTAGCCTGGGAAAATGATATTGCTGATGTGGCCACAACAAATTCTGGAAAGAGCAATAGCAATCTTAATAGATCTCACTATCAATCTCTTTTTGCTCTTTTGCCAGAAGTTCACTTAAGGAAAGGGGTGATCATAGTGAGGTTATGGTGATTTTTTTTTTCTGATGTAGAAAAGAATGATAAGAGATACAAGTGATTCTTGCTATTGGTATTTTGTTTTTTATTAAGCTGAAGATACTAGATTTCCAGGAATTGCGTTTGTATTTTTTAAAAACTAAGTTGAAGCAAGCAAATGGTGGAGTATTTAGGAAAGAGAGTAGTTAAAGATTCTGTTGCAGCCGGGCGTGGTGGCGCATGCTTATAATCCCAGTACTTTGGGAGGTGGAGACCGGAGGATCCAGGTTCAAGGCCAGCCTCAGCTCTCTCTCTCTCTCTCTAGCTCTCTCTCTCTCCCTGTCTCTCTCTCTCTCTACTTAGTGAGGCCCTCCGCAACTTTGTGAGACCCGGTTTCAAAATAAAGTATAAAAAATAGGGCTGAGGGTGTAGCGCGGAGGTAGAACGCCCCTGCGTTCAATCCCCGGTACTGCAAAAAAAAAAAAAAAAGATTCTGTTGCATACATTAAACTCTTCTTTTTTTAATAATGTTAATTACCTTTTACAATGATAATGTTGTGTAATACCATTTAGTTGGTAGTACTCCCGCTCTGTTGGTATTCACTGATCAATTATTCAGGTTGGATTTACTTAAGAACCCCATACTACCTTTCTTCCCAAATCAAAGTTCCGATTTGATCATGAATGTTTTAGTCACTTTGTCTTGACAAAAATGGTTATCAGTAAGGCAGCCTTGAAAAGTTCATTTGTCAGCTGGGCGTGGTGGCGCACGCTTATAATCCCAGTACTTGGGAGGCTGAGACTGGAGGATCTGGGTTCGCGGACAGCCTCAGCTACTTAGTGAGGCCCTCTGCAACTTCGTGGGACCCGGTTTCAAATAAAGGATAAAAAATGCCGGGGGGTATAGCTCGGAGGTAGAACGCCCCTGGGTTCAATCCCCGGTACTGAGCAAAAAAAAAAGTTCATTTGTGCTTGCCCTCTGGGATATGTAGGTTGGCTCTGGTTGGCTATATAAGGAGAAAAGGACAGGCAGCCAAAAAGCTAAATGCATAAGGAGCACGGGGGTTATATTAACTTCACATTTACATTTTAGCTATTGTCATGCATAATAAACAGGTCTCAATCTGGGGACTCTATCAGGTTCTTCTGGTCCTAAGAGTCTTTGATTCATTTTTGAAATTAGAATTTAATATTAATCTTATGTAATTATATTGATTTTATGAAGAGTTCTTGCCATCTGGGTAGTTGCTTTATATTGTTCCTTTTTCTCCCTGAATCTTTTGTTTCACAACTTCTATAAATGTCAGTCATACTTTACCATACTCACATCATTTTTTTTCCTTTAAAAAATGTGTGTGTGTGCCAGGCGTGGTGGCGCAGGTTTGTAATCCCAGTACATGGGAGGCTGAGACAGGATTGCAGGCTCAAGGCCAGCCTCAGCTACTTAGTGAGGCCTTCCGCAACTTAGTGAGACCCTGTTTCAAAATAAAGAATAAAAAAATAGGGCTGGGGGTGTAGCTCAGAGGTAGAATGCCCCAGGATTCAATCCCCATTACCGCAAAAAACAGTGTGTGTGTGTGTGTGTGTGTGTGTGTGCATTAATCTCAAACTGACTTAATCTCAAATCCTAGCTCAATGTAGTGGTGTTGAATAGTAAACTAGATTAATATAGCAGTCATTTAGTGTAATTCTACTTAATTTATTATTTTTCTAAGATAACCTAAAGAAGTACCATGTTTCTTCCTTTTGGTCTACTTATATACTGGATACATGGAGAAGGTTCTGGAATGACAGAAGACTACACAGAATGAGAGGAAATCATGCTCATGTTTTAGTAATCACCACTGCAAGTTTGATTTGGCTGGATGTGGTTTGAGTGTGTTTCCCAAAGTCTCATGTGCAGGGGAAGGTAATTAGGTCATGGGGTCATTGCCCTTGGGAGGGATTGATGTGGTTCTTGTAGGACTGAATTTATTCTCATGCCAGTCCATACCACTGGCCACTTCTGCACAAGGTTGGTTCTTTTTCTGCTTCTTCACCATGTTGTGACCCATTAAGGGGGCCTTCACCAGGATCCAGCACCATGCCATTTGGACTTCGCAGCCACCAGAATTATAAGCCACCTAAATCTCTTTTCTTCATTATTCAGCAACAAGTATTTCGCTGTATTAACACAAACAAACTAACACAGCTGGGAAGTCCTAGGTTTGGAGTTTGATCTTTGCAACCCAAAAGTGTCACTTCTACTGCTGTGGGTGCATTGGCTTTAACCAAGTTGTGGAGGAAAGTGACATTGAACACTTGTGCAATGAACTCTTTATTGAGCTGCTTTTCTAAGGGTTCAGAGACAGTGCGGTGACCCTGAATAACTTTCTATTGCAGCTATAACATATTAAACCAATAAAAATAGCTGGGCGTGGTGGTGTACATCTGTAATCCCAGTATATGGGAGGCTGAGACAGGAGGATCGCAGGTTCAAGGCCAGCTTCACCAACTTAGTGAGACCCTGTTTCAAAATAAAAAATAAAAAGGAGCCAGGCATGGTGGCACATGCCTGTAATCCCAGTACTTGGAAGGCTGAGACAGGAGGATTGCAGGTTTGAAATCAGCCTCAGCAACTTAGTGAGGCCCTCAGCAACTTAGTGAGACCCTGTTTTAAAAAAAAACAATAAAAACTGTCTTGTACAGAAGCTTGAAATGGGTCTTACAAGGCTGAGCTGAAAGTGCTGGCTGACTGTTCCTTCTGGAGGCTGTAGGGGAGGGAGCTTCTTGTGTTCTGTAGTTTCTAGAGGCTTCCTGCATTCCTTGGCTGGTTCCCCTATACCTCATCACTCTGATGTCTCCTTCCATCATCACATCTCCTCCTCTGACTGTGACTTTCTTGCCTCCCTCTTATAAGGACTCCTGCTGTTAAATTGGATCCACCCATATTATCCCGGATACTGTCCCTATTTTAAGGTCCTTAACTAAATCATATTTGCACTTTTTTTGCCATGTAGTGTAACATGTTCACGGGTTCTGGGGTTCAGGATGTGGGCATCTTACAGGGCCATTATTCTGCGGAGTCACTAAGGTCGCCCATGGATGTCACCTCCTTAGAGAGGTGGGTCTTCCAGGACTACCTTAGACCCTGTCTGCCTTGATCACTTTTGATAGCATGTCCTTATTTTATTAAACCTGAGAATAATATATTTATGTTATAAAGTTGTTTTTAATTTAATTGTTTGTTTTCTGTCTCCTTCCGCTAGAAGGAAAGCTACACTAGAGAAGAAACCTGGTCAGTCCTCTTTACCACCTTGTCCCCCAAATCTAAATAATTCCTAGCACTTGGTAGACTCTCAGAAGTTTGTTGAATGAATCAATCTGTATACAGTCTAAGGAAGCCTGCCTCACATTAAAGTTATATTAACATATCCAGTTCCTATTACTCTCAATAATGCAAACTTTTTTTTTTATTAAACAGTAGTTAAGCAAGCTGTCAGTAGATTTTCTTTTGAACTTAAGTATATGGGTCTCTCCTTGGGACATGACTGAAGTCAATAAAATAAAATACCAGATGTAAAATGGAGCTGTAGGGAAAAACATAACAATTAAAATTCATTTGCAGCAAAATGGATGGAGCAGGAGGACATTATAAGTGAAATAAGCCAAAAACAGAAAGACAAATATTGCATATTTTCTCTCACATGTGGAAGCTAAAAAATTAAAACAGAAGAGAATAGAATATTGATTACTAGAAGATGGGAAGGGGAAGGGGAGGATGGATAAGAGAGAAGTTGGATACCAAAAAGTTGGAATGGGTATCAAAACACAGAGGAGGAATATGTTCAGATGTTCTACCATACAGTAGGGTGACTATAGTTCATAATCATCTATTATATATTTCATGAATAACTAGAACAGAGCTGCTTGAAGGCTCCAAACATACAGAAATGGCGAGGAAGTGGAAATACTAATTATCCTGATTTGATCAGTGCATATTTTATAAATGTTACAATATAACACACTATACCCTATAAATATGTATAATTATCACATGTTAATTAAAAAGAAGAATTAATGCACATAGTAAATACCTTGCCATGAAAGAATGGCAGTATTACCTTGATCCAAGCTGTAATCATGGAGCCAAGATAAATGGCCTGGGGTCTCTGCCCTGTTCACCACAGATTTACAGGGCTAGTATTTCTAATTCAAAGGAGACCGAGGTAAGAGCTATAATGGTCATGCAAGTGCCCAGGAAGAATGGAGGAGGGAGAGATTCATTTTAATTGAGACATCAATTCTAGTAAGCAGAGCTTTCCACAGGCTTTTCCCAAAACACAATCCTTACCACTTCAGGAAAGAGCTTAGGCAGAAGGAACATTATCCATTGACCTGGCATTATGAACAACCCTGATGAAAAGACTGCATTTCACTAAGCAGTAATTCATAGCTACTCCACTGTTTACTTATGCATCCAGGTGATAGATAAACAGCCCTCGGATGAGCCAGTCAATCAGGAGATACTAATTGATTACCTGATGCTGGTCAGTACTGAAGCCCTGATGTCATCCTGACCTGCAGTGAGAAGAGGCTCGAAGAAGTTGGGGTGACTTCCTGGAGAAGTATTATGGACTGAAGTGTGTCCCCTCCCCCAAATTCATGCATTGAATGAAGTTCTAACCCCCAGTGTGACTATATTTGGAATTAGGGCCGTTAAAGAGGTGGTTACGTTTAAATGAGGTATAAAGGTGGGGAACCTAGTCCAATAGGACTGATATCCTTATAAGAAGAGGAAGTAACAGCAGAGGTGAATGCACCCAGAAATCCACCTGCAAGCCAAGGAGAAACCACATTGGTCTCAGACTTCCAGCCTCCAGAACTGTAAAAAAGAAACCTTCTGTTGTTTAAGCCACCAGTCTGTGGTATTTCGTTATGGTAGATGTAGCAGACATGAGAAGGAGGAACTTGATCTAAGTGTTGAGGGATGGGTCGGGCTGTTTCTGGGAAACTGCCTTGATGAAGAGTTTAGTTCAGAAAAGTACTCAGCAGAAGTAGTGAATAAAAACCACAAAACAAGTTGGAATAAAGAGCTTTTGAATTGAAGAGTAGATGAGAACCCAGAGTGGATGGGGTGTAAGTGGGTGCTTGGGAAATTGTGTGCCATTGTGCTGGAATGGGTGTGTGTGCTGGGGGACGATTGTGGAGGATCTTGAAATCCAGGATCGGATTTGGTACAGTAAAAAATCTGGGGTTTACTTTTGGGGTTTTGGTAAGGAGTCAACTTTAGAAGGTCAGGGTGGTTATGACCTGTGACAAAGGTGGAAATAGAGTAAGGTGAAGAACTCCAAGAACTATCTTAAACAGAAAAAAGAAAGTTTGATAGCCCTGGTGTCAGTTGGGAAGAGTGAGGAGTTAAACTGAATGCCCAATAAGGCTGAGAAGTATTCAGATGTTTCTTTATCTTCGGGGTTTTATGAGGTTTGGAATGTGTTAGCAACTGAGGTATTACATTCTCCTACTCTAGCCTCTTTCAAAAACAATTTTAAAAGAAGAATTATCCTTTCTTTCTCAAAAGCTTTATTATTGTTAATTAAGCTCTCCCCTTTGATCTAATCCCATAGTTCAGCGCATATGACATTCCACGGATAGTTGCAGTACCCTTTATGCCCCACAGGATTCTGGGGTACCCCTTTCTATGACATGCTGGTTCTCATGGAGCAGCAGCACCATCAGCCTCACAAACTACATACAGTTGCTCAGATAGTTTCTCATCTCTAAAATCATGTTCGCTGTATTTTTCTCATTTTAGGAATTGTACATGTTTATTTTAGAAAAACTGGATACTATAGAAACACATAAAAATTATAGTAGTTCATTGTCCTATTGTTTAGATATACCTTTTGTTAGTATTTGGAGAGTCAAATGGAAGAGACATTTTTGGTGGGGTGTGGTGGCACATGCCTGTAATCCTAGCTACTTGGGAAGCTGAGGCAGGAGGATCACAAGTTCAAGGTCAGGCTGGGCAGCTTAGGGAGACCCTGTCTCAAAATAAAATAAAAAGGGTTAGGGATGTAGCTCAGTGGTAAAGCACTTGCCTAACATATGTGAGGCCCTGGGTTCCATCCCCAGTACTGGAAAAAAAAAAGGAATAGACAGTTTTGTTTTCTCCTTTCTTTTCAGTGAATACATGTGATCATTCATTATGCCAGTATTAATAGTATTGGTAACACTATTTTTTTTTGTGGGAGTGGGATACTGGGGATTGAACCTACAGGCATTCTACTTCTGAGCTACACCCCCAGTCCTTTTTATTTATATTTATTTATGGTACTGGAGATTGAACTCAGGGGTGTTCTACCTCTGGGCGACACCACCCAGCCCTATTCTATTTTTTTATTTTGAAACAAGTTCTTGCTAGGTTGCAGAAGGTCTTGTTAAGTTTCTGAGGCTGACCTTAACCCTGTGATCCTCCTGTTTTAGCCTCCTAAATACTGGGATTACAGGCATGCTCTACCACACCCAGCAAACACTTTATCTTTTACAGTGCCTTGAAATTTTCTCTGGGAGTTGGTAGGATAGCATTAGAAACTGATTATTTTTTATCCAGGAAAATTTTGATTGGCGATATTTGCATTTGATGTTGAAGTTCAAATTTGCTCTTATGAAGATATAGAAACCTCTGTAAAATTAGGTTTTATAAATTAGAGCTGAGATATTATTTTTAAAGTATATTTGAGATATGATGAAAATATTAAAAATAGGTTTAGATATCCTCCTTGTCAATAGATCATATCCACTGTATTATTTTGCTCTTGAATTGAGCATTTTTTTCTTCTTTTTAAATGAACAAAGCTTAATTTTTTTGTAAAGGAGCTACTCATTTAATATAGAAAAGGATTAATGAAGTAAAGCCTTCTTGGAAATGAAATGTTTTACCACTTGAGACAAAGCAGAAAAGTAGGGCACTTGTCTTCCTTGATTGGGTATTAATTTACAGCAGATTGTTGAATGCTTGGCTTCTAAGAAGGTGCAAATTTTGCTTTAGTACGCTTTCATTTATTCTCCACGATGCATTGGTTTTCTCATTTGCGATGCTGTAGGCCTTTTAGAATAATCACAAGCAATACTAATCATCTGATTGCTGTGGCTGACAGCATCTTCTTGATCTTGCAGTTGACTCACGTTGACCAGGCCAGCTTCCAGGTCGATGCCTTTGGGACGTCATTCATCCTCGACGTCGTGCTGAACCAGTAAGTGTTGGGCTGCCCTCACTCTTGTCGGATGTACATTGAACCCAACTTCTTATCCTTCTGTACAGTTTTTTCCTTACCATAATTTACTTCCCTGTACCAGTTAAATATTGTACTTAAAACTATTGTATGTATTAACTAGAAGGTATGAAATCTGGCAAATAACAAGAAATAGATACACATTTGAAATAGCACAGCTGTAGCAGATTTAAGAATGTGCAGTGGCGGGTAAGAGTTATTTCAACATTCTTTGTAAGAATTTATGTGATGCAAGTTTCCTCTGAATGAAAAATTATGAGCATAACACTTTGGGTATTGAAATGTCTTCCTTGAGAACAGTGGAAAGAAGAAAGTTATATTTTTTGACTAATGATTCAGAGAATGTGATGCTTAAAAATGTGTGGTGTCCATTAGATGCTCTGATATGGGGAAGATTTCTATGAGGCTTAGGGTACTAGGATTTCCATTATTATTATTATTTTTTTTTGCAGTACTGGGGATTGAACCAAGGGGCATTCTACCTACGAGCTACACCCCAAGTCCAATTTTTTTTATTCTTTATTTTGAAACAGGGTCTCACTAAGTTGTGGAGAGCCTCACTAAGTAGCTGAGGCTGGCTGTGACCCTGTGATTCTGTCTCAGCCTCCAAAGTACTGGGATTACGAGTGTGCGCCACCACGCCCAGCCAGATTTCCATAATTAAAACGTGATTTTAATTAGAAATGGTCTTTTATCTGTCTACATTTTTAGGTTTGGAAGGGGCTTTTTGTTTTTATTTTAGTTTTTTGCAGTACCATGGATTGAACCCAGACACTTACACATACTAGGCAAGTGCTCTACCACTGAACTAGTCCTAGAAGAGGCTTTTGATAAATCACTGGATTTAGTCTTCTTCTTTTGGGTTAGTATAGCATTTAAAACATCTGTTCACTTTTTAAAAACGAGTTTCTGCAGGGCGTGGTGGCACACCCCTGTAATTCTAGTACTTGGGAGGCTGAGACAGGAGGATCATAGGTTCGTGACTAGCCCCAGCAATTTACTAAGACTTTTAGAAACCTAACCAGACCCTGTTTCAAAACAAAAAATAAAATGGGGCTGGAAATGTAGCTCAGAGGTAGAATTTCAATCCCCAGTACCAAAAAGAAAGTTTCTACCCAACTTCCTATCCTGGGTAAATGGGGAGAGACAGAACTCTGCCAGGCCTGTTTCTGGGTGGCACTGGCCCACAGCTTTGCTGGAAACATCTCTCCAACAGCTCCAGACAGTCTGAGAAGGTCACACAGGTAGACCATGAGTGAGAATTGGAGACAGTTGTCTATACTGGGAAACCAGCTAGATGGAAGACCATCAGTTTAATCTTTAAAAGGATGTAAGAGGCATCATGGCTTACAGCTGCACTGTCTGGGTAGTAGGCAGTAGCTACTAGTGGCTATTTAAATTTATTTATTTATTGTGGTACTGGGGATGGAACCCAGGGGTATTCTACCTTCAAGCTACACCCCCCAGCCCTATTTTTTATTCTTTATTTTGAAACAGGGTCTCACTAAGCTGCGGAGGGCCTCACTAAGTAACTGAGGCTGGCCGCAAACCTGCGATCCTCCTGTTTCAGCCTCCCAAGTACTTGGATTATAAGTGTGCACCACCACACCTGGCTAGCTATTTAAATTTAAGTTAATTAATTTCAGTAAAATTATCTGGGTGCCTGGGGTGTGCCGGTGGTCCTAGCCTAGCAATTCAGGAGGCTGAGGCAGGAGGAGGATTGCTTGAACCCAGGAGTTCAATAGGCAACATAGCAAGACCCAGTCTCAATATAAAATAAATGAAATTAAATAAAAATTCAGCTCTTTACTTGCATTAGCCATATTTCAAATGCTCAGTAGCCATGTATATCTAGTGGCTACCTTACTGGACATGATTTGAAGGTTCCTAGATGTTCTATTTCAATGACTCTTTTCCATTCCTCCTTTAAATTATTGTTCCTATTGGATAGCGCCCCTTGTTTTCTGGTCCTGACTTTTGACTTTTAGTACTCAAAGAAGTGATATTCACTGGGCGTGGTGCTGTACATTCATACTGTCCCGGTACTTGGGAGGCTGGAACAGGAGGGTCATAGGTTTCAGGCCAGCCTCAGCAGTTTAACGACTCTCAGCAACTTAGCAAGACCCCGTTTCAAAATAAGAAATAAAAAGGACTGGGGGTGTACCTTGGAGGTTAGAATGCCCCTGGGTTCAAGCCCCAGTACCAAAAAAAGTGATATTCATTCTTGTCCATTCTGCCCAAATTGCCTCACTTCCTTTGTAGAAATCTGCATCCAAAAACTTTCTGTTCTTTAAGGAGAAACACATATGGTCATACTTATCAGAGCATGAAGCTTAGAGTACTGAGGGTGAAACAAAATTTTTTTCAAGATATTGGCAGGAACCTCTGTTGGACATTTTTCTTCTTATTTCAATGCAAATTTGAAATCACTAGAAGTACAAAGGATAAAATAATAGCATAAATGGAGGTTTACTGGGTTGAGAAATATGTAGTGTGCTCATTTTTGGCGTTGGATCTATGTAAAAACAGGGGTGATAGGTAGCTACTTTCCTTATGCTTCCCAAATATTTCTTACTTTTATGTAGAATGTTTTTATTTCATGGTTTCAGTTTGTGTATCATCTTTGTGATTCTATTGGTTTAGGAGCAAAAAAGGTGAAAAATTGAATATGCTCTTTAAAAGGTTTTTTTTCCTTCTTATGAAGCAATTCTAGAACTATGGAGCAAGTAAAATTTTTTTAACTGGAAGAAAATTAAATAACTCTATGTTTAGCTGAATTTCAGTTGCAGAATGGATCCAATAATACATATTTTTAGATTGGGATAGAAGGAAAAGTATCATTACATAATATTCCTTCATGATGTTCAGTAAACAAGATTATCTATAACCAGATTATACAAGAGTTCAACCTTTGGGTTGTAACTTCTGCAAAAAGAGAATAAAAAATATGGAAAGGCTAAAATAAAAAAAGCACAGCTGGTTCCTGTTTTGTCAAAATTATGAAGAAAAAGGAGGGAAGCAATTTTCCTTCATGGGTCATCATTATGAAATTTCACTCTTTAGGACAGATATATTAATAAAACCAAACATATGGCCTGGCCCTGACAAACCGGTCCTAAGGCTACATTGGACCTTTCCAGAGGTCAGCGAGGGTGGCTATTATACTGCATTGTGAAACATTCCTCAGAAAGAGAAAAGCTCAGTAAAGACATTAAACTACATTGTCTGAACAATTCAGGCCAAGTCTTTTTCCTGTACTCTCTCTCCTGTCCATCAAGATGAATTGGATAATTTAACTGCCCAAAACAATGTAAGAATATTGGGAAAAATTTCCCTTCAGCAGTACTCCTTGAGCCTCTTACAGCAGGTGACCTAAAAGCCACACACACACGCCACAGTAAAGCAAACACTCCACATGGACTATGGCTGGTTGTTTTAGGATGTGAAATATACAAGATAAATAGAAAGAAGGAACTCATCTTTTATAGCCTCTTTTTTTTTTAAGAGATTCTGTTGTACAGCTCTCAGATCTTGGATGTTCCAGCTCCAAAATTGTGACTATATTTTACAGATTCTCATTCTCTTATCTTCTTATTTTTTTTGCGTGGTACTGGGGATTGAACCCAGGGGCATTCTACCTCCGAGCTCCACCCCCAGCCCTATTTTTTATTCTTTATTCTTTATTTTGAAACACCAAGTTGCGGAGGGCCTCACTAAGTAGCTGAGGCTGGCCGCAAACCTGCGATCCTCTGGTCTCAGCTTCCCAAGTACTGGGATTACAAGTGTGCGACACCATGCCCAGCTTATCTTCTTATTTCAATAACAACAAAATGCTTTTTCTAGCATTCTGTGATCCTTATAGCAGTCACTTTTTACCCCCTACTTCACAGTGGGGGTTGGAAGACAACTAGGAACTAAGCCATGACAGATGCCAGCAGATGGGGCTGACCATACAGAATGGGAGGTGTCATGAAGACAGTGTGGGGAGGGCGGAACAGGAACAAAGTCAGACAAAGAGTACCCAAATCCTGTCTAAACGGGCAAGTTCAGTCTTGTCTGTCATTTGGGAGAATCATTTGCCAATTAGTCACCTCTTGCTTGCTTTCCACTGGTGGCCTCGCATTTGTAGGAAAGTAGGAATCACGATAGGTAAAAGACATGTTATAAATTCAGTTGGAATCGAAAGCTAGCTCTGGAGGAGTTTCGTTTACTTAACCATGCTCTCTTTACAGTGAGGTTGATGAAGATGATGAAAATAAGAATATAATCAAATGATTATATTATACGATAATAATTAACAATAGGTCTCTCACTGCTATTAATAAATCTATAGCTGAATATCTTGCCATTCCACTAAATTCATTATAGTGAATATTTGTTCGTGTGTACATTTAATACAAAATTATTGTGTAGAAATCAAATCTATGTTGAGTAGTTGGAGATCCTTATTTTAACTTCATATACATGCATATATATATACATATAAACGCACGTGTATACACATGTACACATGTACACACAAGCACATACAGATATAGATATAGACATGTGTACACACAAGGCACACATATACACAGTTTTCCTTGTTACATATACACCTTTTTATTTTTATTTATTTTTTTGTGAAACTGGGAATTGAATCCAGGGGCTTCCTACCTCCGAGCTACACCCCCAGCCCTATTTTTTTTTATTCTTTATTTTGAAACAGGGTCTCACTAAGTTGTGGAGGGCTTCACTAAGTAGTTGGGGCTGGCGGTGAACCTGTGATTCTGATCCTCCTGTCTCAGCCTCCCAAGTACTGAGATTACAAGCGTGTGCCACCATGCCCAGCACACCCTTTTTAATATACTTTTATTGGTGCATTGTAATCACACATTAATGTAGTTCAGAGTGATAGAGACATGCATGCACACAACACTTGGTGCGCTTCCTCTTGCCTCCCTCCCCACTCCCTCCATTTCCCCATACATGATATTGAGATTGGCATTGATAATATCATATATATATATTGATATTATCATATATATATATATATATCTCATCATTTGAAGAGTTTCCTTCATCAAGTCTCCCGCCCCTAAACTTTCTCCATCAGTTCACTGGAATTTTACTCCTTTATCTGGAGTCCCTCTTGTATCCCAATTTCTCCCTAGCTTCCACATATTAGAGAAAACATATGACCCTTCACTTTCTGTGACTGTTAATCTCAGCATAATATTCTCTAGTTCCATCCATTTTCCTGCAAATGACATAGTTTTGTTGTTTATGACTGTGTAAAATTCCGTTGTGCCTATATCCCACAATTTAATAATCCATTCATCTGTTGATGGACACCTAGACTGGTTCCATAATTTGGCTATTGTAAATTGTGCTGCTATGCTATAAACATGGATATGCATGTATCACTATAATAGTCTGACTTCAGCTTCTTTGGAAAGATATTCAGGAGTGGTATAGCTTGAACATATGATGGTTCCATTTCATTTTTTGTGCCCCTACCTAACAAGTGCTAAGAGCTCTTCTACATCCCAGAGTACTCAGAAATAAGGAAATAAGGATCCCATTCTTAGGGAGCTTGCATTTTTAGTCAGAGACAATGGACATGTTAAGTAAGTCACTTCAAAGAGTGACAGTGTTGTTAATATGGTGCCTGGTGTGGGGATGAAGGTGCTATTTGAGCAATGCTTGTCAGGGGACAGGACATCTTTAAGGAGGTGACTTTTAAACACAACAGGCCCTCAGGCCCAGGGAAGAGTAAGAGTCAAGGTCCTGAAGCAGGGACAAACAGCATATTTGAGAGACAGTAAGTGGCTAAGGAGGGTGGAACAGGGTAAGCCAAGAGAGCTGTTAAATGATGTTGGAGAATAGAGGAGGCAAGACGTCTAGGCAGCAGGAAGGCTGTGGATGACGGTCTGCGCAGAGGGATTGATTCCCCCACACTTTGTTGCATTATTCACTCCTTCCCCTATTGGATTATGATCATTTATTCATCAGATTCAGTTGTTCTATCTTAATGTTCTTTTCAAAGCAATCTCTTCCGAAGATGTGTTCATTGATTATGGGGCCTGTTTTCATCATACTATTTATTGTTGCTTTATAATGTATATTTTTAAAAGATCAATTTGTTTATTTTAGTCAAATAATTAGTCATCAGTGATTATTTCTGAGTGCTTTAATGAATAGAGATTATTACTATGTTTTTTTTTTTTTTTTTTTGCAGTACCGGGGATTGAACCCAGGGGCATTCTACCTCTGAGCTACACCCCTGGCCCTATTTTTTTTTTTTTTTTTGTGGTACCGGGGATTGAACGCAGGGGCGTTCTACCTCTGCGCTATGCCCCCGGCTCTATATTTTATACTTTATTTTGAAACCGGGTCTCACGAAGTTGCAGAGGGCCTCACTAAGGAGAGAGAGAGAGACAGGGAGAGAGAGCGAGAGAGCTGAGGCTGGCCGCGAACCCGGATCCTCCGGTCTCTGCCTCCCAAAGTACTGGGATTACAAGCGTGCGCCACCACGCCCGGCTCCTATTTTTTATACTTTATTTTGAAACCGGGTCTCACGAAGTTGCAGAGGGCCTCACTAAGTAGCTGAGGCTGGCTGCAAACCAGGATCCTCTGGTCTCAGCCTCCCAAGTACTGGGATTACAAGCGTGAGCCACCACGCCCGGTTTAGAGATTATTTTATGATTGGTGAAATTTGTTAAAAATTATTAAAAATAAGCCAGGCGTGGTGGCACACGCTTGTAATCCCAGTACTTTGGGAGGTGGAGACCAGAGGATCCGGGTTCGCGGCCAGCCTCAGCTCTCTCTCTCTCTCTCTCTCTCCCTCTCTCTCCCTCTCTCTCTCTCTCTCTCTCTACCTAGTGAGGCCCTCTGCAACTTCATGAGACCCGGTTTCAAAATAAAGTATAAAAACATAGGGCCAGGGGTGTAGCACGGAGGTAGAACGCCCCTGGGTTCAATCCCCGGTACCGCAAAAAAAAAAGAAATTATTAAAAATACTCTAGTATTCACCTAAAAATAATATCCCTTTTCTTGAAGGGGAAAGCATAGCATAGCATACTGATTATTTGAAATAGAAAAAACAACTTATAATGTGTTATTTTATTTTTGTGATCCTGGGGATTGAACCCAGGAGATATCCTACCTCTGAGCTACACCCCCAGGCTGATTTTATTTTTTTAGTTTGAAACAGGGTCTCGCTAAGTTGCAGAGGCTGGTCTCAAACCTGTGATCCTCCTGTTTCAGCCTCCCAAGTACTGGGGTTACAGGTGTGTGCCACCATGCCTGGCTTTATAATGTGTTTTAATAGCTGGTATGGAGAAACCTCTCATTCATTTTCTTTCTTCTTTTATTTTTTACACTTTTCAACTAGCTATAATTTGAAAATAGCATTAATATGTCAAATACTGTTCTCATGAATATTAATGAACCATACTGAAAAAAAGAGCATAAATATCTTGTATGGTACTCAATTTAAAGTAGTGCCACTGAAATAAGTTACAGATATGTATATTCTGAATGATGCTCTATGAAGTTTGTACTCAAATACTGATAATACTGATAATGGTTGTTTAAGTTAAATTTATGGAATACCTAGAAAATAGGTTTAATTGGAACATATGGACAGTCTTATAACATTCATGAGCAAGAAGTTTTTAAAGACATAGGAGGATATTGTTTTAATATAAACTTGGAGCTTTAAAATCATCTCCCAGTAATTATTTCAAGTGTTACGTGGTCATAAATCAAAGATTCAAATAATTTCAAATGATCACTGATCATTTTTGCCTATTTAGGCAAAAATTCTCATGCATCATTACTTTTAATGTTGTGTTCATCAAAGTATAACAGTAACCACAACCACAAATTATGTATAAAATGTAGCCTCTCTGTTTTCATGAACAGCACATTGTATTACAGTAAACTGAGTTTATATCCCATCGTCAAGTGCGGTTCTTTCATTAGGTCAATTTGTGATGGATCATTAATAATGTCCTCAGCCGGGCATGGTGGCACACACCAGTAATCCCAGTACTTGGGAAGCTAAGACAGAAGGAGCACAGGTTGAAGGCTAGCGTGCAGTAACGTAGGGAGACTGTTTCAGAATAAAAAATAAAATAGGAGTGGAGGTATAACTCAGAGGCAGAATGCTTCTGGGCTGGATCCCCATCCAGTAGTCTCGTCATAACCATTCAAAATACCCAGTGAAAGGTTTGAACTCAAAAGAAATAAAAGATGCTGGACCTGCTGCACTGTCTGGAATTCAGTGTGTAATTTTCTTTTTTTTTTCTTATTTTTGTGGTGCTAGAGATGAAACCCAGGGCTTCATGCATACTAGGCAAGCACTCCTACCACTGAGCCATATCCCTAGCCCTCCATGTGTAATTTTAGTAGAGTAAATAGACTCTGGATGTTTTTCAGTGTGAACAATTTATCTTAGTTGAGCTATAAACTTTTTTCTGATAATTCAAGGGGATGACTGGGCAAAGGTTCATTTTTCACACACAAAACAAACAACTTTCTGAAGAAGATCATGACTTTCAAGTCTCACTTGCTGAAAGTTCAGTAACTAGAATACTGTCCTTTAGCTTCTGCCTTCCCTGGCATTCTTTAGCCTGGTGGGTCAACAGCTTCTCAGCCCCCACATCGTTGGTTTTATTTTACAAAGTTTCTTAAGTATTTTTGCTCTGTGTGTGTGTGTGTGTGTGTGTGTGTGTGTGTGTGTGTATGTGTGTGTATTACTAGGGATTGGACCCAGGGGCATTCTAATTCTGAGCTACACTCCCAGTCCTGTTTTATTTTAATTTTGAAACAAGGTCTCACTAAATTTCTGAAACTGGCTTCGAACCTGAAATCCTCCTATCTCAGCCTCCCAAGTACTGGAGTTATAGGTGTGCACCCCTATGCCCAGCTTTTAGTTTCCTAAAATGGAAATTTGGAATAATTTTGTCACTTCCCCTTTGGAATTTAGTGGACTATCACTAAGCATATTTTTATTTTGGAAAAAAGAGGGGGCATTTTTACACTATTGAATCTTTCCATTCAACATTATGATGTATTTTTCTTTTTAGATATAAACATTCTTTTATATCTTTCAGTAAAATTTAGTATTTTTGTTTTTAGAGGACCTGCACACTTTATATAGCATATTTTCCTGGAAGTCCTATTTATTTTTGCTGCTACTATGGATATGATAGTTTTCCATCAGATTTTGTAATTAATTACTGATGTTATATAGGAAAGCCATTGACTTGTACCTTATTGAATTTTCTAAATATTGCTAATGGCTTTTTTTGTTGTTGTTTCTCTTGGATTTGACAATATCATTATAGTTTGACAATAACATGAATCAATAATCATGAGATTTATTTTTTCATTTCTAAATGTTAATTTTTATTGCTATTTTCTACTTTAATGCTTATTCTAAAAGTTTTTGAACTATATGATTTGATGATAATAGCAATTTTGTCTTATTTTTTCTTTTTTGGAAACGGAAATATTTATAGTATTCATTGTTTTTTTTATTTTGGCGGTTCTGAGGATTGAACCCAGGGGCATTCTACCTCCAGGCTATACCCCCAGCCCTATTTTTTAATCTTTATTTTGAAACAGGGTCTCACTAAGTTATGGAGGGCCTCACTAAGTAGCTGAGGCTGGCCACGAACCCAGATCCTTCAGTCTCAGCCTCCCAAGTACTGGGATTACAAGCGTGCGCCACCACACCCGGCTATAGTCACTGTTAAGTAGAACATTGATTATTGATTTCTAAAAGCTCATCTTTATCACATTAGAGCAGTATCCTGTGTCTTGTTTATTAAGTTTTTTTAAAGGAATAGCTATTTAATTTTATTAATGCCTTTTTAGTTAACTAAAGCGAGCAGATGAATTTTCTTATTTTACCTGTTATTGTGATTTAGTATATTAATGTTTTCTCCTATTAAAATAAATTATTTTTAGCTATGCACAGAGGTGCACACCTGTAATCTCAGTACTTGGGAGGCTGAGACAGGAAGATCACAGGTTGAAGGCTAGTACATGGTAACTTAGTGAGACCCTGTTTGAAAACAAAAAATAAGAAGGCCTGGGGATATAGCTCAGAGGTAGAACACCCCTGGGTTCAATCCCCAGTACTACAAAAAAAATAGTTGTTCTTGACTGCAGAGAATAAGCTCTACTTTTCCATGTTGGATATCCCATATATTGATAGGTAGAGCCCACATGTTCCTGGCCTCTGTAGTTGTGGTTATAAAATGGAACTACATTTCCTGTACATCTAAATTACTGTGGCACAAGACCCTTCTGGCCTTCCTGCTATACATTCCTTTCATCCTCAAGTGTTTCCCTTAACTATTTCTGAGATTTGGTCTCTAGACTTTTATCTTGCCACTCTCTTCCGTCCACTGATGGATCTCCTGCAGAGACCACGTGTCAGCTGCTTTTCTGGGCACAGCTGCTCTTCACTAGTGATGGCTGCTAACATCTGCCAGAGTGGGTACTCCAAGAACCCACAAATCCCAAAACATCCACGAGCCTTCACCACTGGCAGAGCAGATAAATCCTCTGCTCGGAGCAGGCAGAGAAAGGGCAAGTTCTTTCTTTTCTTGGTCCAAGGCACCTTGCGTAGGGTGTCAGGGTGAAAAGCAAGGGGGTCATCCATGCTCAGAAAGTGAAATTGTACTGCTCTTCTCAGAGTTATGATTCATCTCCTGCACCTTGACAGTACTGTTCCCAAAGTATGGCTTTTTCAACTTTAACAATATCATAGATGGTACGCCTGCCGCCCTGATCACCAAATACGTTTCCTTGTCAGCCTTTCTTTCATCACGAGGCACAGAATAGATCAGATCACACACCTTTCATGCTTAAACTCTAGCTCCTAATTTTCTTATCTAATACTCAGAAAAGGACAGAGAGCAGTTTTCAGGAATGAGGAAAGCTGACAAAAAAAAAAAAAAAAAACTTGTAGGGGCACAACTCTGTGATTAACACCTCGAAGCAAGTGTAATTGCTTTTCTATACTAGTTCAAGCTTTCCCAAGGGTTTGGAGAACTCTGAAGGATTACTGTGGAAACCAAAAAAGAGAGGGCTGCTCAATTGCAAATTGCAGTTTCTATTGTAGAAGGCTGCAGATTGCATTTTAAAGGTGTTTCTATCTTAATTTTTTTAATTCTTGGTACTGGGGATCAAACTCGGGGTGTTGTGCTTATAAGACAAGTGCTTTACCACTGAGCTACATTCCAGCCCTCTTTTTTTTCTTTCTTCCCTTTTTTTTATTTTTATTTTCAGTTTGGTGTTAGCATACATGCACACAGCTCTTGGTGTCCCTCCTCCCCGCTTCCCCCCCACATGTAGCACTGAGAATAATGTTGGTATAATCTCATAAACACATTGTTTATGATAGTAATTCCATAGATTCACTTCTTTCTTGCCCTTCCCCTTCCCTTGTACCCCTTCCCTTGCAGCACTGAGGGTTCTCTGTTGTCATTGGAGTCCCTTTTGTGTTCCCACTACTCCCTAGGTTGCGCATATTAATGAAAACATATGTCCCTTCTCTTTTTGTGATTGGCTAATCTCACTTAACATGTTCTCCACATCCTTCAATTTTCTTTCAAATGCTGCTATTTTCTTATTCTTTATTGCTGAGTAGAATTCCATTGTGTATATTTACCATAATTTTGTAATCCATTCATCTGTTGATGGACATCTAGGTTGGTTCCATAATATGGCCACTGTGAATTGTGCTGCTATGAACATGGGTATGCATATATTACTGTTGTTTTCTAGTTTCAATCCCTTTGGTATGATACCCAGTAGTGGTATAGCCGGATCATATGGTGGATCCATTCCCAGTTTTCTGAGGAATCTCCACACTGATCTCCATAGTGGTTGAACTAGTTTGCAATTCCACCAACAGTGTAGAAGAGTCCCGATTTCCCCACATCCTCGCCAACATTTGTTGTTGTTTGACTTCTTAATGCTTGCCATTCTAATTGGGGCCAGATGAAATCTTAGAGTAGTTTTGATTTGCATCTCCCTGATTGCTAATGATGTTGAACATTTTTTCATGTATCTATTGGCCATTTGTATCTCTTCTTTCATGAAGTGTCTATTCATTTCAGTTGCCCA